>AYEL01087494.1:0-109086 GCA_000484575.1 Olivierus martensii | reverse complement strand
CTTATTTTAGTGCCGAGCGATTACGGCACTTTAATCAGTCTTCTTTTAATCTTACGGCCCTTATTGGCAAAGATTTTAATTCTTTAGGTCTTTTTGCCTTTTTATCGGAAATTTGTATTTTACGTCATATTTAAATGTTATTTTATTTATTGTTAATTGTTTTATCTGTTATATGACTGTTTACAGCATTATGTATATATTTTGTTTTGCCTATTTATTGTTTTTATGTTTAAAATGTTTTTGTTGGCCGTTTACACCATTTTTCTGTTATGTTTTAGTTAGTTTTATTTTTAATCTTAGTTTAGTTTTTGTTTTGTTTGTTGCCTTGCTTGTTGTTTATAATCTTAAGTGCATATTTATCTATTTGTTTATTTTTTTCTTTTAACTCTGTGTCTGGTGCAGTTTGGCCCATTGGGCCCTTGTGCCATTAAACCCCAACAAACCAACCAACCACAAATACAATTGAAAATATATGAAGTGGTTCCATTGCATCCTCTTTGTGCTATTATGCATCTTATGGTAGCAGTTGGATATGCCATACTTATTTCTAAAAATGCCTGTTTCTTCTTGAACATATTATTAGAAATATGCAGATATATATAAATGCTCATATTTAAATAAATTCAGAAATATTAATTTACCAAGTGCTTCATAAATAAAATCAGGAATGTATAGATCAATTCTTTTTTAAAGAGTAAACATGGCTGCTGCTAATGCACATATATCAATTAATATTAAATGGAAATATAGCAATCTCCTATGTTTCTGATTGGCAAATTGTGCTTTTCAGATAATTCTGATCATTTAATAAATACAGAATGATTATTTTTCAGCTGATTATGGATATTAGATTTGTGCTTCCAACTGTTTTTATGTATTTAAGTAGTCACCTGTGCTAACTGACTTTCCATTCGTATCAATTGCAGAAAATGTCTGTTACATGTTTTAATTCTGATATTTTTTTTGTTAAATATTTTTATTGAGATTTGGGAATGTTGAAAAATTTTAATATTTCTTTGATATTTTCTATTAAACAAATATTTCAAGAAAATCATATTATAGAGAAATGCAATTGGACATAATGAGACATGATCTTATCCTGCTTTCTATTCATCTTTTTCTTCGTACTACATCACAATATTTCAGGGCTATGCCTAATATTTTGTTTAAGTAATCTTATTTATTCCAACAGTAAACAGGATTTGGAAAATTTTTTAAATTATAAAAGAAATTATCAATTTATTTCAATGAATATCATATTATTCTAACACTTGAAGTTGGGAGTCTGCTTATACACAAGTATATACTGTATATAGTAATTAAATAAATCTGTATATAAATATATTGATGATATTAAGATACTAGATTTTTTTGTAAAATAGATGGCAGTGAATAAAAGAAAATTATTTTTGACCAGTTTCTCAATTTTTTGGAAGTTCAATGGCTGTAAAGTATCAGTTTAGGTCATCAATAATTTTAAACTGATATATCATTCATGTGCAAATTCTTTTTATATATTGTATATGCTTTTGAATTCCCAATTATTAATATCTCATTTCATTGAATAATATTTTCTAATATACGGTAATTTGTCAATATTATGAGAAAAAATAAAATATTAATAAAAAATTTTAATAAGTTTTTTTATTATTTTATATAGGCAAAAGTAGCTCAACAGGTACTTGTCGTTTCTGTGGATCAACAGGAAATACTGGTCTGCTTGCTATTGGAAATGTATGCAGTGAATCAGAATGTCAGGTAATAAAAATTATCAGAATTGAAAGAAATAAAATAAAAATTTTGCTAGATAGCAGATGATGATTAAATTTATTTAACATTTACAATAATTTATTTTACTTCAAAATTATTTTTATAGTAAATTTGAATTAAAAATACTTTAATTTATTTCAAGTTTATAAAAATTATTAGATTTTTACTGTTTTTTATGTAGTATGAAAAAGTAAACTTTTTTTAAAGTAAATTTCTATTTCTTATTATTTTCTGTGTAATAAAATAAAATAAAGTTATTAGTAATAGTTAAATAACAAAATCCAGCATAAAATCAATCCGATATTATACTTATTAAACTAGCATACAGTAACAAAAAGTTTTTGGACTTAAATTCTTCATCTTAAATTGCACAATATGCTACAGTAGAATGAAAAAAACAAAATTATAAATTATATAATTTGAAATATAAATGCATAATTATAGAACATATAAATATTGAAAAATAAAATATAATATAAACACTATTCTCCATCAGCATAGTTTGCCTTTAAATGTATAATGTTTTTGCAGACAAACTATATTAACAGAGAGGTCTATTATTTCCAGATAAAAAAATTTATTGAAAATATTTTTGAATATCTGTTTAAATTATTAACAATAGGGAATAAGTTTCTCATAAAAAAATGGAAGTTTAAATTTTAAAGTTATAAAAAATATTTTTATATTCATAATATCTACCTATTTAAACAAACACAATATATAAAGCTTTTAACATGAAATAATTATACAACTGTATTATAAAGTGTGTTCATTAATTTCCAAAACTTGCCAGAAATCATGACAAAATAATAAATATAATGAAATTATATGTAATATTCTTCAAAATAAGAACCTTTTACTTCTATATATTTTATCCATCTTTTTTCCCAATTTTTAAAATCACCTTTTAGAAATCTTAAAATTTTCATCATTTCCTTCTATATAATTTCTACAGTGTCAAATTTTCTTTCTTTGAAAGATGATTTTAATTTTAAAAAAAAGAAAAGTCATTCAATGAAATACCTAGAGAATAGAATGGTTGAGGTTTAGTGCATAGCCTCTGATCTTTATGAATATCCATAATGCAAATGCCTTAGATCATCAAACTAAATTAAACTAAATTAAAATCAGACAATCAAACTGAGTGCAGATGAATAAATGTTTTTTTTTGCTTGCTTTGTTGCCAGATGTTTAAATAATGCCTTTATTTGTGAACCTGAAAAGAAAAATAATTATTTTAGTAAATTTATTTTATATGTTCCTTTTTATGTGTCTGTTATGATGATAAATCTTCGGGTTTTCATCTGTTTACCTGCAAAAAGAAAATCTGTGTGTATTTAAAGTGTTTTTTATATACTTACCTATATGTATATTGTTTAAATAATATTATAACATTAGGTTAATTATTTATTTTATATTTATGTTATATTTTTTTACAGTCCTGGAAATTAATGAATACACCTTGTAAAACTGAAACATTTTCTGGTTTTGCTGTAGGCCATAATCAAGTATGCTGATGATGATCTTGTTTGATCTTGCTAATCTCTTAAATATTTAAACTATGTAATTTTTTTTATTAATTTTGTAAATTTACACTAACGTAAACGACATCCAATAAGAGCTGATGTAGCATACAGCTCGTAACAGATGGCCAAATCCCTCCTTTCTGTTGGATACCGTAATGACGTAGCCACTGCGACCACGACAATATTCAGCAAGTTGAATATTGTGGTCGCAGTAAAGAGTCGTGAAGCGAAGCATGACCTGTAAAAGAGAAAACTGTGTTAGTTAATGATTATTATTTTAGTTTTTGCATGTGTACCTTATTTTTTATGCTTGAATATATTGGAAGCGAAGCATGATGGGATTGTTTCTATAGCAACGGTCGCGGTTGTGATCGAGATCGCAATCGCAAGGCCAGTGTGAATCTAGCTATAGACGCGAAAACGCAAAACAGTCAAAGTAGAATCCTATCGTGTTGGTTGTTCATAATTAAATATAAATGAATGATACTAGTATGTAATCAAACTACCGAGGGGAACTTCAACAAAAGTATGATGCAGTATATAATAGATGTTAATAACCGCTAAAAAGTTAATAGATACTTACCGTTTGAAATACCCTCAGCATGTAGTTTTCACGTGGTCTGGTAGAGGAATCTCAGCGCGATTGGATAGAACGTATATATCTGAAAATAGGTTCAAAAATATAAATACTGCAATTTACGAAATTAATTACAACATAACAGATCATAAAATTGTTGAGACTAAACTTGAATTTGATATTTTAACTGATTTTTCACATCATAAATTAAAGTTTATTAATAAAAAGGTATATGAAATGGAAGAATTTCAAACATTGATATTGGAACGTTTACAAATTGTTAAGGATAGACCGACTTGGAATACTTGGATTGACTTTAAAAAATTCCTTATGGAAACAGCTTTAAAATATACATTATTATCAAGGAAAAAAATCTTATAAACAGCTTAGACTCTATCAACGGACGTTAACTAATTTAATAAATCATAATTATAATAATCGATTTGAAAATCAGATAAAAGAATTAGATGAAATTATTACTGAGCATCTACAACAGGATATAACTTTGAAATATGAGGAATATAAAATCTTAAATCTTTGCCCTAAACAAACCGATATGAAAAACTTTTTTAACAGAATACGTAAATTAGCAAATAGGCCGATTATTGATAGCCTGAAATTGGATAATGGAAACATTTTAACTGATAGAAATATGATATTGGAAACCTTACATAAACATTTTATTAATTTATTTAAAATAAGTCAAGAACAACATCAATACTGGAATCAATTTAATGATGCGATCAGAATACTAAAAAATGATGAAATAGAGGCAATACAATCTACCATAGTTCGCGAAGAAGTTGACAGAGCAATTAGGTCAATGAAAACTGATAAGGCAGTAGGTGTAGATGGTATACATCCAGAATTTTATCGCCTGTTCCGAGAGAATATATTGGATATTTTAACCTAAAAAGGTAAACATATAACTTATCTATATTATACAAATATAAAATTTATCATATTATTAATAAAAATAATTAAAATAACACAATTTATTCTAATCATTAAGTAAAACTTATATCCATTCATATAATTTGTGTTACCAAAAAATAAACCAAGGATACTATAGAATACAAAATAATCCAAATCCTAAACTAAAATAAGATAAAATAATACATTCATATTTAACTAATATGAATGTATAATTTTCTGTAATTAAAGAATTTTTATTTATTGTCATTGGCAGTAATTCCACACATTTCAGATATCACAAAAATTCATAGAAATGATAAAGTATTATAAATCTGAAAGGAAAAAATATAAGTTATTTTTTTTCCTTTCAGATTTATAAAACTTTATCACTTTTTGATCCTTTGTGATATCTGAAATGTATCTATAATACAGAGATTTTTAACTTTTTTGTTCCATGGACTCCTTTGCCTGTTAGGAAAAGCCATAGACCCCTTCTCAGAATAATATTTTTAAATACACAAAATAAAATTACAAAGGAAACCAGTTATATTAAAATTCAGTTAACAAAATAAAGCATCATCATACAATAATATAGTTTTAATTATTAAAGATATGTCAATGTGAAGACAAATGTGAAGATACAAATAATATTGCTGTAATTTATTGCAAACATTTATAAGAGAAGAAAATGCTAGATTTAATTAGTGGTCAATGAAAATAAAGATGAGTTGATTTTTTTCTCATCCAAGCTCATGGATCTCCTGAAATCTTTCCAAATATCCCCTTGGGGGTTCATGGATTCCTGGTTAAGAATCCCTGCTATAATAAAAAGTACAATAATAAAAAATATTTATTATATATATCTAACTCTTGATTTGTACAGTAGATTGGTTCTGCAGAAGTATTTTGTAAATCTGTAGAAAATCAAGATATAGATTCCATAACTTTCAATGAAATAATTTGCATTTTATTTAAAATAAATCATAAATAAATTAATATTAATTTTATACTAGATACACAACAAAAATTTAAGAACAAGCCTGCCAACCATTCAAAATATATGACAACAAATTTATTTCATATCTTCTCTTATTAATATTGAAATGATCTTCTTTCTCAGTTTAAAGTTGCCATTATTGCTGCTAATTTTTTTATCTCCGATTTTCTTTTAATTCATTTTCTAAAAAATATTGGAATTAGCTCAATAAAATCCATTATCAATGTTTATTTTTTACTTTTAAATGTTTTCATATTAAGCTAAGGAATTTCATAATTCCCTTCCAAATCTTAACCTGCAATCTCTATTTGGATCAGTGTCAAGGATATAATTTTCAGGATTATAAATATATTATAGATATAAATAAAACAAAAAACAACAATATCCAAACCAAGAAAATGGAAACTTACTATAGTCATTTGGTTGCTGACAAGACTATTTGATAAGTACTGTGCTTGTTTTGATTTGGTTGAAAATGAAAGGAAAATTCTTAATGTACTTATTCTATATGTATAAAAATTATTTCGATAATGTGTCTTAATTAGCTTGTAATGTCTTTCTTAATTGATCAAAATGACAAGTGAAAATGGCTAGTGGGAATCTGGACATCATGCATAATTAATGAAAAATAATATATCTGAAATATTAACATAATTGATAATTCATTATTATTTTTTCATTGTTTATAAATTATATTATATATCAGTTAACAATTCTAATAATTGAATGTTAAATAAAAAGTAAAGATCATGTATATATTGCACTGTACAGTATACATAGAGGTTGTTTGCTAATACTGATGGAACAATTAAAAATTTTGTGTCATTCATCATTATCTGTAAAAAGTATATATATATATAGTTTATGTAAAATACACTTAAATTTAAGTAAAAAATTTAATAAACAAGCTAAAAATCAGTCATGTATGTGCCTCGCAGGCAGAACTACAAAGGCTATGGGATCTTCAATGTTAACAGTTACCAGCTAATAACTTCGTTGAAAACAAAAATAAATCCCGCAAATATATATTACTGGTAACTAGAATTAATAAGCTACAGTTTAAATGTCTGATATTTCAAATCCGTCCGTAATTATAGAAAATAGGACAAAGTGAAATTTTTGTACGTGATACGCAGGCAGTTACAGGAGCTATGGCTTTTTTGATGTTAACTCAAACATTACCTAATAACTCCATTAATATTAAATATATATCAAACAGAATTGCACAGCATCAATATTTTACAAAATGGTCATTATTTATTTCAAAATACTCTATAGTTCAAGAAATTACTGTCTAATTTTATGACAGTAATTCTTTGGAATACTGAATAAAATTCCATAATCACTTTGCATAATTTTATATCCGAATTTTAATCACTACACAACTGCACTGTATATTTAAATTTCTTATTTTAATAATTATACATTTATTTCAATATATTTAGCACGATAAATATACAATAGAATATACATACAAGTACACAATACAAATGTATAACCATAATGTTTAATTAAATTTCATATTCAATGATAAATAAATTATGAAGTTAAGAATGCAATGGTGTGATCAACATTTACGAATTTTAACTATAAAATGTGCTATTCAAATTTTTTCTACTCAGATAAAGAAGTGCAGGATTTTAGAATATACCAGATTAAAAAAAGATACAAATCAAATGTGCGACTAAATGGAAGGAAAAAACTTCTAGACTGATCTATCATATATATTAATACTGAAATTTGGCTGGTTAGTAAGATGTGCAAAATATTCCTTTTGCAGTCGAACCGTTGTACGGATTCCTATAAATAGGAATCGTTAAAAAGGTCTAATTCTCAGATTTTTGCGACAGCCCTGATTTTCTACTTTATTTAATAGTTAAGAAATAAAAATTAAAATTGTATTCCTTCTAAAAAGATAGAATGCACTGCAACCTAATAATGATCGCGATCTGAGAATTCCCTATACGAGTTCGGAGCAGTTTTCCTCCGATACTTCAAAATTATAAGAATAAATCACAAATTGCTAATTTATATGAGCAGATGATGTCTAGTCGTTAATATATTTTATTATATCTCCATTAAATATATTTTATTATTATTTACTAAATTATAGGTTAAAAAATAACGTTCTTCGTAATATCTTTATAAGCAGAATAAACATTGATCAAACTTTTCTAATAACAGATATACTGGTAAAATCTTCCAGTATATATTTGTTCTGTAGTGAAAGATAGTGTAGGAAAATATTTCACATTAATTGTATTCTACTAAATAAGAAATTAATCATTAGTTTAATCAGCATAGAAAGAATAATTTTTTTAATTTGTTATTCACTTTTCCTATTAGGCCCTACTTTTTAACAAAAATATTTTTATAAATGTTTAAATGTTACCAGAGCCTCTTCAGCCGCCAATCAATAACTATTAATTGAGCGTTTCCATTTCCCGGGACGTGGACCCAGAGGTTGGTTTTTGGGAAACACGTGTAGGTGTTGTGTAGTCGTGGTGTGTCGAGTGAAAATGCGTGATATATAAATGTGAGGATGCGACGATCGGATAATGTTCAAATATGTATATCTTCGTGTAGCTGTTGTTATTTTTAAGTGTTGTTGTGAAACCCTACATCACATTCTTTTACTCCAGTCAAATACACGCATGTTATCGTACATAACCGAAGTTCCACATTCATACTTCAAACACACACTGAACATTCAATAACAGACATTCATTCAATCTCTATACCGATTTCTATTGTAAAGTTCATAAATAACAGTAAAAAGAATATTATTTTATAAAAAGAAAGTGATTATTAAAAAATTCACGCTATCTAATAAATATAAATAACCTAACTGATTGGTTTAATTTGATATAAACAAAAAAAAAGACTAATACTGTTTTATTAAATTTTATTGGTGTTTCCTTGTTTTCACGCACTACAGACCGTAGAAAACTAGTATTTTTCAATTAATATTTTTTCTTATCTGTCTATATTCATATTAAGGATTGGTATTATTGACTAAAGATCAAATCCTTTACAAATTGTTTTAATTTCTTCAGTGAATGAATATTTTTATATGCAAAATTTGAAATTTTAATTGAGATCCGGATCACTTGTCAGTACTACAAGAGATGGGATTCTCGTAAAGGAAAATTCCAAATTATAAAGTATTATATCACCAAATGTCTAAGTCCTCATTCATACTTATTTGAATAGTTAAATATAAGTGTTTTCGTATACTCTATCGCGGTGGATACCAAATTTGGGATTTACGAATTGAGTCCGGATTCCATAGAAGATATCTAAGGAATGGGAATCTCAGTATCTCGTCCCAAATTTTCCATATTCAATATATAACGCTTTATAATATTTAATAATGATTAACTATAATTATAACTAATGACTCTAATGTTAATCTGATAGAGAAATGAATGAATATCACCATACATACTTAATAGTACTTTAGCAATTCTTTTCCGTATATGAACATCCTGATCATCGATCAGGAGAATAAGAGAGAATAAAATAAAACAAAATAAAACAGTTACTTACCTCAAAATTGCTTACCTCAAAATACTGTTACTGTACTTCATAAGCTTTATCTCCAACTAATTTTATGTCATCCATAAATGAAATTTGGTGACGAATTCATTTTGATGTTAATTCTTTCTTCTTTTTCAAACCATCATTCTTCTTTTCACCGTTTCTGAAATAAACCAATTTATTTACAACTTAAATCATAATTTAATTCAGGACAAACAAATATTAAAATCAAGAAATTATACTCTTAATTCTAATGCTAACTTCAGAGAAAAAAGAATTATTCAAAAAACATTGTTTTATAAACAATATGAGTGTTTGGATTGTTTGTTTACATCAAAACTTTTTTATTATATATCTGCAGTATGATATTAATCCTTTTGATATTATTTTTGGATTTTAATTGATAAATCTGATATTTTGTCATTTATTGATTACCGTGTTGCGTTAATCCATATCCAAATTTTAAAAGTTTTCATGATATACAGAAAAACCTCTACTGGTGGCCAACCTGCAAGCCGTGGCCAGCTTAATATCCGCCCAAGCATATTCGGGATTTTTAAACTGTGTAAAATGGCCATAATATTATTAAATGTTGATTATTCTCAAATCAACATTTAATAATTTATTTATTTGTAAAAAAGGAAATAATTAAATTTTAAAAATTTGTTCAATGATGATGGCGAACGATCAGAAAAGTTATTCAATATAGAAAATAAGATTACAGGCAGGGGCGGATTTAGGCATGGTCTTTATGGGCTGCAGCCCAGGCCTCCGTTCAATCAAAGTGCTCCCTTCGCATCAAAAAATAAAAAATAAAAATAAAAACAATTTAAATTAAAAATTTAAGAAAAGATAAATTATACAGAATTTTTTAGTACTTAAAGTTTAAATCGTTGGTTTGCAACACTATTGTACTTGAATAAAATATCAAATATCAATGTTTTAAATGACAGTAAATAGTAAATACAGCTCTGTTGGTAGTCAGTAAAATCAAAATATACTTTGTCATTTGTCAATTATGCAAATAATGCGGCAACAGAGGAATGGGAGTACAAATCTAGCTCCTCTCATGGCTCCTCTAAAGCGTGTTATATATGTCGGTTTAAACTAACACTAAATATTCGTTGATTAATATAATTCGTGAAACAATGCATTACAATATAACTTGAAAACATTATATAAATTTCATATGGCAATATTTTATGTTAATTTTGACATAATGATTTCTTAACGTACCTCTCACCGTTTGACATTTTAAATTAATTTGGATTAATTGCGGAAATCCCCAAATAATGTTAGTCCAGAACTCCCAAAGTTAACGGTCAGCTCCTGATTACAGGATCCCCGACTTGTCAATCCGAATTACTATTACCATGCTTATATGGATTAATTGCGGAAATCCCCAAATAATGTTAGTCCAGAACTCCCAAAGTTAACGGTCTGCTCCTGATTACAGGATCCCCGACTTGTCAATCCGAATTACTATTATCATGCTTACAACTGCTATTATTTACCACGGAAATCCGTACTTATATCAACTAGCATCAATGACTTGGAACTGACGTTAAAAAACTACTTATAATGGGATTTAGATTAATATCGATTTTTGAAAATTGCGACTTTAACTGAAACTCAAAATCCCATAGGCTTAATGTTATAAGTCCAGGTTACGTTCTTAGAACAATTATATCGTAAAATCATTTATCGATGTATATACTGTTTAAATTAAATCTGAGATGAGAATACAACGCGTAGAAATAGTGATTACATACATGTTACAAAACGTTAACATTCGATTGGTTCATTAATTTATGTAATTGCTGAGTGATTGGAAGAGTGTGGATATGTTTACTGTACCAATCACTGCGCTGACACTTCTCTAACACTGATAAATATGTATAATCCTGAGAAGTACGTTGATCGTTTCCAATTATGCAATATAAAATACTGTTTATGAAATTAAATTAATCCGGCATACTTCAGAATATTTCGCATAATTATTACCCGATTTTTTTGCGGTTCACTGAGATTTTGGTAGGACTACAAATTACTCCGGAGTAATTTGTACTCCGTTCTGAATATCTCCGAAGCATATCCGGAGATATTCCGGAGCATATCCGTTTGCAAAATTAAATGATTGAAATGCAAAATTAAAATGGAGTGAGAATACCCAGTCAAACTTTTGGACGATAATCGCCACCACTAATATTTATTTTAAAAGGCGGGATAGCAAATGATTTTCTTATCTATATACAATCTTACTTTATCTTACGTCGTTAATTCGTTCCAAGAATCGCAACTTGAGTCGAAAAATGACGTAAATCCAATAAACTCTAAAACAACAACCTAGATCCCGTATATAAAATCTCGTAACGTCGCTAGTAACATTTTTAAGCTTATAAATAATTTAGAAGTTTCAATAACCAGCTCCTTCCCCGATTGGTCGAATGTACGCAGCGTGGAAAGTTGGACAAGAATGAACTTCGGCGTAAAGACGCAGCGTCTAGCTATATAGCGAAAGTGACAGCATCAATACACCGACCTATTTACATCGCGTTTTACGCTTGTGAGAACCAGAGTCCCTTTAATAGACTCTTATTTACCCGTTAAGTAGTCTTTTATTTTTTCCTATTAACCAAAATCCGACGTAAAATCGAAACGACATAAGTCGAGTTATGACGGCATATATGTGTATATATATATACTAGCATACCCGTTATATATATTTCTATTTCACAGACTGTATAGCACTATTAGCAGTTAAGAATAAATTTTTACAAATATTTTTGGCAGTTATGCCATCCTCAGGTAATGTTCTTATCGTTAATCAAATATAGTTTAAAAATGGAAGAAATATGTGGTTTCCATGGTAACAGAACACAATTTGAATAGCTATATATATGGTAAATAACTTGATGCACTTTCTAAATGCTTTTCTATATACATTTGTATCTAATAAAACAAACTAAATATAAATACACACTATAATAAATAAACAATAAATAAAATTACAAAGTACAGTAGTCCCATGATTTTATATATAAACATATGTTGAGCCCAGTTACTAGTTTCGTGTTTCTTTATCAATTGCATATTTCCATAGGAGGGGATTTCAAAGCTGGCTTCTCATTCAGTATGTTTTCCATTTTCTGCCTTTTCAATATTTCAATCGACTCCGTGATTGTTACTTGGGTCGGCGCATTGAGCAGTCTTACTATTCGTGCTTCGTCCCATTTTATGTTTAGGCCCTTGTTGTAGGCTTCAACCGCTAAGGATGTGGTTAGTCTAGCTTGTGCGATTGTCTATCTGCTCCCCAATTCTTTTTTCCAACTTTATTTTTTCCATAGAAAAGCATTTAGAAAGTGCATCAAGTTATTTACCATATGTATAGCTATTCAAATTGTGTTCTGTTACCATGGAAACCACATATTTCTTCCATTTTTAAACTGTATTTGATTAACGATAAGAACATTACCTGAGGATGGTGTAACTGCCGAAAATGTTTGTAAAAAGTTTAATAAAAATTTATTCTTAGCTATTAATCTACTGATTAGCATTTATCTAATATTGTAAAACAGATAATGGTGGTTAAAACTAACTGGGCCTTAGTATTATTAAATTTTCTTCAAATGATTTGCATGAGTAGTATTAAAATGGAATAGTCATCTGAATCACTCAATTGCAATATATAACAATGAAGATTTAATAGATAAATTTCTTATATATTTATCTTAGATTGTTTGTGTCAAATAATCTTATAAATGACAAATGCTATAGCTATTAAATTTGAGTTTCATCAAGTGATCCAACTGAAATAACTGGATTACTTAATATTATTTTAAAAATAATTCTAAATTCTCATAATTCTAAAAAGTATTGAATAATCCAGCTATTAACAAAATGTTATACAATAATTTAATTTATATATAGTATCAGTTTGTTAAATTCTGTATCTTGAAAAATTTGCTATGAAAACTTATCATATTTGTTAGGTTTTCAGTTTGAGTTCCCAAATTTGCAATTTTTTTTAATATGAAGTACAAAATATATGAATGTTAATTTCAATAAATAAATTCTAAAAATTTGTAAAAAGGCATTTAATTCTACATAGATAGCTATACAATACAGTACAATTTGATTTTTTAACAGAAACTGTTATCTATTTTGAAATCAGAAAATTCAAAATGGCCAAGAAACAGAAATAGAGGATCTGATTTTATCAGCATATTATACAAGTAATTTCTATTCCTGGATTGTGTCTAAGATAGTACTCATCTGAATTAAAGCTCATCTACTTATCTGCCAATAAAAATAAAAAATAAAGTTTTTTAATATTAATAAAGAAATTACTTATATTATTATTATTTCTTGATTTTAAAGTTATATTTTCATTTATTTAGGTAAATAAATCATTTTTTAATCATATATTATTGAGTTTGTTGACCTTTACTTAATTTTATTATGAGAATGGAATTCCTAATTTTAACACAGTTTATGGGGAAATTGATTCTTGGTTTACCAGTTCTTACTTAACTCATTCCTGGAGCAAGCTCATTAACTTGTAAAGATGAAAATTACATGTACAGTAACCTGTTTGTATTTTGTAAAACATTTATTTTCATACAGGCATACAGTTTCAGAAATATTAACTTGATTTAATATTAATAAGTCAACAAAGCTTTATTTGCTAATTGAATACTGTTAAGATGGTTCAGTAAACAAAGATTTTAAAATTAGTAATAAGCAAATATACTATATTAATCATTATATTATAGGGAGATTAAAAAAAAATAAAAAAACTTCTAAAATATTAAATTTAGGTATTTTAATAATTTATAAGTTATTAAAATTGTAAAATTTATTTAAATAAATTAAATATCTCAATATTATAATATTGAAATATTTTTACAAAAATGATATTACAATAATTTATGAATGTTTAATCATATCTGGGAATAAGATGTACTAATAAATATTCAAAAATAATGTAAATAAAATATAAGTACTAATTCAGTAATAATTTTTAATTAATCAAAATATTGATGAAAAAGTAATATTGAAATATTTTTACAAAAATGATATTACAATAATTTATGAATGTTTAATCATATCTGGGAATAAGATGTACTAATAAATATTCAAAAATAATGTAAATAAAATATAAGTACTAATTCAGTAATAATTTTTAATTAATCAAAATATCCAACTTTACTTTTTCATCACTAAAATATTTCAAAATATGCCTGGACAATTATATTCTACTTAGCTTGATATTTTTATAATATGATTTATAATTATAATGGACGATACCTCCGCCAGCACATTAGTGCCTACGTTGCCGAGGAAACTACTGCATGCCGAAGCTGAGTATTGTAAGGAAGCCGAACGTAACCAGTGAGGTGACAAACATTTTGGCCAGAACTGTACACTTTACCAGAGTCTAATTTCCTTATTTTTAGTTATATTTTGAAAAATAATTTTTAAAATATCAATTTTTATCATGTTGTTTATTCTTTTATCATAATAACCAAAATTTTGCTAAAATGTGAATTTTTAAATAAATTTTTTAAATAATCCATTATTCCAATTTAATTGGAATATCTAATAAAGTGTCAAATTTGGACTGCCAAAAATTCAAGAATCTCTTGTACAAATTTATCAGAGTTGTTGTATCCTGTTCCACATCTGCTTCTTAGTTTATATTTGTTTTATTTTTCAGATACGTTGATCCAAAAAATTATAATTTAGGAAAGTTTGGCTCCTTTTAAATAATATGATTTTGGTGTTTTTTCATACAAAAAAATTTGATAAATTAATTTTATTTAAAAATTTATAAATCTTAATTTATCAGAGAAACAAAGCAGCCAATCCCATGCTTGACGATCAATGTGGAAGTTGGCATTCTAGTTTATGGCAAGAAATACTCAGCTGATTATGACTTCACCTGATTGGTTACATTAATTATATTTTAAAATATAACAGAAAAATTTAATTAATAAAGTAATTTTTGTATTATTTGTAGTTGAAACAAGTAATTAGTTGACCAGGTGTCTATAATTATTGTCAAAAAGTGTCCATCCAAGTTCAACTACATGACCTTAGACTATGGGCTCGTTACATTATGTTAACTAAGGGGAGAGCCCTTTTTTTGAAAATGCTATTATTATTATATTTTTAATTATTTTTAAGAAAATTAATGACTTAGAATGACTAAATACAGAGAAATAAACCATCCACCATTTTTAAAAGACACTGAGAATATCTTGAATAAAAAAACCTGTAAAAAGTGATAATTTATCAAAAATCAGTGCTAAATTTTGCATACAGATAGCATGATGATTGTTACATATACAAATTACAGCAATATTTATTAACAAAAATAAATTTTCAAAAAAGTTGTATATTTATCAGTAGGTCAGCTGAGGTTGACCTACTGATAAGATCGAAAACGTTTCCATTAATAAAATATTTATCCTGTTTAGAGCTTTGCTTTTTGTGTAATTATTTTTATTGATGATGTCATGCATTCCTCATCCACGTTTTTACTGTTGTATTTTTATTAATATTACTTCTGATTTTTACTTTATTATGTTATAACATTAGTATTATTATACAAATTAATACTTCTTATAAAATTTATCACACATTATTTTAAGAAAATAAGAAGAAACATGGCTAATAAACAATTATTTTAATAACTTTAAAGCCATCCTGTTACACTCACAGAAAGGAGTGTAACATTACAGAAAGCTGACATACAGAGCAATATTTATACCAAATGACTCTGTGATCCAGTTAGTTGTAAGCATGCAGTTTTGAAACTTAACGTAGACCAGGTCAGTGAGAATAATGCTCACTTTTTGGATGTAAACATTAGGATTGTGTATGCTGAATATGTCACAAGTGTCTACAGAAAGCTGACATACAGAGCAATATTTATACCAAATGACTCTGTGATCCAGTTAGTTATAAGCATGCAGCGTTTAGAGCATTGTTTAGAAGAGTGTTTACTCACTGCTCTAATAAACTGAAACAAAAACAGGAACTTAATTTTAAAGGAAGGTGTAAGACATGGTTTCTCTTCTAGAACATCATTGAATCTATCCAACAAAGTTAAACAAATTTTAAATTTGCCTAAAACACTGAAATTACAGAATAGAGAAAGGCATTATTTTAAGAAGATAGAATATTCGACTCCAATAAGAAATTGCAGTAGATGTTATTGAGAAACTTACTAATAAGAAGCTAGTTTTCAAAAGGAAAAATGTAGTTTTTAGCTTGTTGCGTAATGACAAACCAATGATCAATATAGGGAGTAGATCGGGGGTTTATAAAATACCTTTGAAAAATAAGGACTTGTTAAGAAATGAAATATATATTGGATCAACTGTTAGGTCTGCAAAGTTGCGGATTAGAACAAGAAACTTACTAATAAGAAGCTAGTTTTCAAAAGGAAAAATGTAGTTTTTAGCTTGTTGCGAAATGACAAACCAATGATCGATATGGGGAGTAGATCAGGGGTTTATAAAATACCTTTGAAAAATAAGGACTCATTAAGAAATGAAATATATATTAGATCAACTGTTTTCTAAGTTCTAACTTAAATATAATTAACTACAAAACAATCTAACAATAACGTAACGTCTAACTGACGAAACGAACCAGAAATCTGAACTTAAACTAGAAGTGCTGATTAAGTGTTAGAACAAGAACAAACAACGATGTTAGAAACTCATGCTAATTGAAGAAAATCTCAAACAAGTTAGATAACGAAAATATAAATTTATTAGACTCAAAACACTTACAAAAGTGTTAATAAAACCTTAGACTCAAAAACACTTACAAAGTGTTAATTAAAGCTTTATTTAAACGTAGACTCCAAACACTTACAAAAGTGTTAATTAAAGCTTTATTTAAACAATAATAAAGCAGATTCAAATAATCAACAAAACTTATTTAATTAATAGCCACAATTGAAATAAACAACAAAACTTATTTAATCCAATTCAAATATCCAAAATTCAATTATTCACAACAGAATAAAGCTTAAATACTACTTAACTTCTACTACCACCTCCTCCGATACAAACTTCAAACAAACGTCGATCTTTACAAGAAATTCAAATTGTCACTTTCACTAATTCTGCTGTTAATTAAAGCTTTATTTAAACGAAATAAAGCACAATGAAATAAACAACAAAACTTATAAACTTATTTAATCCAATTCAAATATCCAAAATTCAATTATTCACAACGATTAATAATGTTATGATTTTTTATCGCAATTTAATGTAGAATATAATAAGTTCTGAATTTTCAAATTTAAAGTAGTTCAGAACATCGAACATTCTTAGAATGAAAGGCTGTTATAGAATCTCTCTGTTATTGGTAACAGTATGTGATAACCTGAAGATGGCTTTAATTAGCTGAAAACATTTGTTATAATTAAATTTTTTAATTATCGTGTCTCTACTGCTGATAGTGCATTTATGTATTATTAAATTTGTTTAAGAGTTTAAGCAGTTAATTATTTAGTAAATGTATAAACATTAGTTGCAAAACATAAATGTTAAACATAAAAATTTAATGAAAGCATATTTATAGCCATGGACTAAGGTGCGTGTCATGATGGTATCAAACTCTTGTTTTCTGGAGGCTGAGGACAAACAGTGAATAAAAAGTCACTAGAATAAGGCTTTAAAAGCCACAACTTTATAACATATGTGGTTAAAACTAGACCAGGCGTTTCCAAACTTTTCGCCGTGAGGACCACTTTGGGTACTTCAGCATTGTTCTGTGGGCCGTAGCAAAAAAAAACCTCTAGAACTAGATATATGACTTTTATTGAAAGCAGATAAACCAATATAATAATGAAACAGATATAAGGAAACAAAAAAGTTACACCTATTTGAATATAACTTTTTTTTTATTTTGTTTTGAATTCTTTTAATTTTTTTCTTCGTTAGTGCATTTTAACTGATCTTTTACAGTCAGGAAGATCACACCCCCCTGCAGATTATTTATTACTTATTTATTTAAAGACATTTTACAGTATTTTTTCTTCTGCATAATAAAAAAGACATTTTATAAAATGATTTCCATTACAAAATAGGAAATTCTAAATTTTTGATTATTTAAAATATTAAATATGTACTTTCCTAAATATCAATTCTGTATTAAGAAAATAATAAAAAAGACATTTTATAAAATGATTTCCATTACAAAATAGGAAATTCTAAATTTTTGATTATTTAAAATTTTAAATATGTACTTTCCTAAATATCAATTCTGTATTAAGAAATATTTATCCTTTGTAATTGTAAAATAAAAAAATTGTTTTATAATAAATACAGTAATAGTTTTTAAAATTATAAAATTTAATATTATCTATATTATATTTATACTCCAGTAGCAGTGTGATATAAATCAAATTTTAAAACTTATTTACATTAAAAATGTTTAATTTTTGAGAATATTTTGTAATTTATTATTACATAAGAAGTATTTCTAAATGGTTCAAAAAGGACTACCTTTTTGAACCATTTAATGTTAACTAAAACTACCTTTTAATGTTTTTGTCTGCCGCCATCTAGCGATTAAATAGTATTGTTTAATATTTTATCTTCTAATATTTATTTCATAAGTGTATCATTATTTGTTAAGCCATTAATTTTTCCAGATATTATTAAAAATTCTTTAATAACAAATTTTTATTTTTTTATTTTTAATTTACAATTTTTCATTACAAAATATATTTTCAGTTATAAAATTATTACTTTCATATAGGTAAAATGATAACGTGCATATTTCATTAATTACGAGTCGCAAGTCACGTAGTTATGAAGGTTAACTTTTATTTTTTTAATAGATCTTTATTATGATAATAATAATCAAATCAAAAAGGAATTTGAATCGTTTTTACTCGAAATAAAATTATAATTTGTACCTATTTCCATATTTTTGTATGTATTGCATATAAAGTTAACTACCGTGCTTATTTTTCAGTATATATTAAATGAATAAATAAAAATATGTTATTTACAATAATTTATTTTTAATATATTTTTATAATGTTCGTAAATAATATTTTTATTTAAGATATTATACAATCAAATAAAAAAATGTGAGGTTAAATTTTAAAAGATTGAATGATCCTGTTCGTAAATCATCCTATCAAAAATAGTCGATAAAAATTTGTTAATTAAGCATATCTTTAATCTTTCATTTCTAATGACTTGACCACACCCAATTAATTAGAAAATAACAATCAAACATATGTTAATAAATTAATCAAATAAATAAGCTACATATTGCAATCACTATGTACTTTCTTTGAACTCTATATATTAATACCGTATATAGTAAATCATCGTAAAGAGTATTTTAAAGAACAAAACTCTTCATTATTTTAGTAACAATTCATTTTAATATGAAAATTCCATATGTTAAAATTAGCATATCGATATTTTAATTAAAGATATGGAGGAAATTTATACAGATAAATCTGAAAATGGAAATTTAAAAAAAAAGTAGTTTTATTTTATGAGTATTAAAAGAATACATAAGTTGTCCATATCCAAATTTAAATCTGGATATGGACAACTTATTTTGCTTTAAAAATAATTTAAAGCAAAATAAGTTGCTTTAAATTAAGTTAAGCTAAGTTGTAAATAAGCAATAATTTAAAGCAAAATAAAATTTTGCTTTAAAATAATTTAATAAGATCCTTCCTTTCCACTTCTTTATATGCTTCATCAATAGCTACTGCTTTAGCTCTTGCTACAACCTACTTAACCTGCTTATTAGCTTTTCTGTACTTTTCTCTATCTTTGTGTATTGTTGTCTTATCTGCTATCTTTTTCACTTCATTCTTAGCTTTAATCGCTTGTTGGACTTCCTCATTCCACCACCAAGATTCTTTATCGTTGAATCTTTGGCCTGACATCCTTCCTAAAACTTCTTCATTTATTCTTCTAATCACCTCACTATTGTTTTTCCACCATTTCTGAACCTCGTGAGGCAGACTTATTTCATCTAATATCTTATTTATGAATTCCTTGCTGGTTTCTTCTTCCTTTAGTTTCCACCATTTAATCCTCCGTTCTCTCAGCTGGCCTTCTCATCTTCTATCCTTAATCATCATTTCCCAATCAACTACCAATAGCCTATGCTGTGATGTTATCCCTCTCCATTTATCACCTTACAGTCACGAATTTCCTTGAAGTCCTTCTTTCTATACAATATACAGTCTATCTGGGTTTCCATTGGTCCACATTTATATGCAATCAAAAGGCTTCTCCTTTTCTCAAAACATGTATTGACAATTTTAAGACCAAAGGCTATTCCATATTCCACCATCCTATCACCTTTACTGATTCTAACACCTATTCCCCATTTACCTATCACATCACTATCATCACTTCCCTCTCCAACATGACCATTCAGATCTGCTCCTATTATAATGCTTTCATCTTCCAGTATGTTCATCACAAGTAGATCTAATCTGTTCCAAAATCCTCCTTTTATTCCTCATCACAACCCATTTGTGGTGCATAAGCACAAATTACTGTAAGCACACTACTTCCATTAACCAATCTCATAATTATTATTCTATCATTCACTCTATCAATTTTACAGACCTCATTTTTCAGGCTACTATCAACAATAATCCCAATTCCATTTCTGCCTCTGTCATTAGTTCCACTATAAAACAGTTTAAAACCATTACTCAACTCCTTAGCTTTATTCCCTTTCAACCTAGTTTCCTGTACAGACAAAACATTTATCTTCCTTCTCTCCATCATATCAGCAATTTTTCTACTCTTTCCATTTAGCATCCCCACATTTAGTGTTCCTATTCTTAGCCTAATTTTTCTTATCCTTTTCTTTTTTGCTTCCTAAGGTGCCGGTCCCAAGCCGGATAAATGGGTAGGGTTGGTATCAGGAAGGGCATCCGACCGTAAAACATAGCCAAATCCATTATGAAAAGAAACTGTCCATTTTATAATTGAAGAATAGAAATAAAAATATTTAGTGTGAAGTATGGCAATCAAAGTCCATGAATTGTTAAAGTATGTTACAATTACCAGTATAACATTAATGGCAACATTGTCTTAGCCACATGGAAGTCATATTTATGAATGTTCAAATTTTGCATCATCAGGATAGTAATTCTGGCACACTGACATTTATTTTTAATGATATAAATAACTTAAAATCACTATACTAGCACTTTCAGCAGTAAGAGTAAATGTTTTATTCAACATAAACTATAAACGTTTTTGGCTTCAACACCATTTATGTTGAATAAACTGTTTACTCTTACTGCTGAAAGTGCTATTATAGTGATTTTAAGTTATTCAAAGTGCAAGCAGTTATTCTTTAGTTATATGATATAAATAGGTACAGAAGTTGAATTTTACTGATATTTGGATTCCAAACGGCCAGTTGCAACCTCAGTTAAAAATAACTATTCTTTAAAGTTACAGTTAAAATTTTCTTCACTGCACCAAGCATAGTTAAAGTTTACCAAATGTTAAGTATTTGATTAACTTTTAACTTTTTTTCACTTGATGATGAGAATTTAGCTCAACAGTTAATGAAACAAATGGCTGCTCATAGAGTTATCGACAACAGAGAGATTTTTTTCAGTTTGATTTGAAATCCATTGAGACAAATTATAAATTATTTTAATACTTAAAATTATATCCTTGTAATAATATATTTCTTATCTTAAATATTGCAGTGTATGTATATATAAACATATTCTGAGATTTATAATTTATATTGAATTATATAACTGAAATATTCAAACATCAATTAATTGTTAAGTATTAAAATAAATAATTCATTTTAATTATATAAATTGTGCAAAAATACATATAAAAATATCTATAAATATGCTCTTTAAATAAATCTTATTAAATAAAAACTGTCAGTTTTAGTACATATTTTATTAATTAATGCTCATCAAAAAAAAATTTTTGAATTGCTTTGCTTGCCATATTGGAAAAATTTATTTGTGCTTCCATCAATTTTAATTTTATTTCATGTTCTGATTCTTAAACAAATTCTAAGCACACATAAGCAGTCCAGTACTTTTTTAACATAACCATTTAAAAAATACTGGACTGCTTATGTGTGCTTAGAATTTGTTTAATAGTTATTTAAACACCGAAGAAAGCAGTTAGATTTTTAATTTTTAGTTTTATTTTGTTCTGATTCTTCATGCTCTTTTAATTTATTTAAGTATTGAACTTTCTTTTCTGATAATATACCAAAACTATTCATGGTATTAATGTTCACTTTGCTTCCAAGGAATATTAACATTTGTACTTGGAATATTTTCTTCCTGAAAAAGAAAAATTTATATATATATAGAAGTGTATATATTTTATACATTACAATATTATTTAAAATATGAGAAGACTAAAACTAATTTGGTGGTACATGATACATAAAATTCCAATAAAATAAAATCACTAATTTCATTTGTGATTTCCTCCAAAGTATTATTGAAATTTTCAGCAGAAGCACAGTTTACAGTGTTCCCTAAATCCTTAATACTCTCTAAGTGGAAAGAGGGGTTTAAAAAATTATTATTAATTTAAATAATAATCTATGGATTAATAGTTAAAATTTATTTTAAAATTGAGTCACCTTCAGAATCAAAACTTTTTTGAAAAGATGAATCACAGCCAAAGAGATTTGTTAATGGTTCAAATTGGTCTTTTAAAATGAATATTTAACTTTTCTCCAGCACCAGTTAATTTTTATTGTAAGTACCTTGAACTATTGAAAAATGAAAACTTGAAATTTATACAAGAAATAAATTATATAAAGTACAATATCTATAAATTTTATATAATTAAACAATTATTAATCATTGAATATCTATTACATTTTTATATTACAGATATATAATTATATTTGATCTTTAAGTTATTAATCAATATTTTAATTTTAAATGACTAACCTGTTTTTAATAACTCATAAATTCTTCAGTCTAAATTCTTTAATGGTAAATTTTTAAAGTTTTATAAATTTAATTAAGAAAAATTAAATAAATAAATAAAAGTTTAAGCAAAGATAATGCGAAAAAGCATCCAAGTATGAGTTCAGAAAATGCTGGAAGTCTCAACTGGAGAAGCTAAAGAATGACGTCATATCAGGAGACAACGTGATTTGTTGAACTCCAGCCATTCAACAAATCACGTTGTCGCCCGATGTGACGTCATTCTTTAGCTTTTCCCACCGAGACTTACGGAGCATTTTCTGAACTCACCCTAAAATGAAAATAATAAACAAGTGGTGTCCTCTTGTGACAAGAATGAAAATTACTAAATATAAAAATTCTATTTATTTAATAAATAATTTTTAATAACTTTGCATGAATCTCATGTAAATTTTTATAGCCGTAATAAAATTTAAATGAACTTTTCTGCACAGGTTAAATGTCTATTCACGGTTCGAAAGTATTGTACTTTTAATGTAGAATTTCTACATTTATTATTTATATGTCATAAACCTGAATTTAATATAATATAAAAACATATGATCACCATAAGTAATTTTCGTTATAAATTAAATTAAATAATCAGAAAATAAATTATAGATCAACTAGTAAAAAATAATCAAGAGCAACTTTAATATCTTGAATCATTAGCCAACTATTTTTACTTGACAAAATAAATAATAATAATTAGGAAATATTTATCAAACTTATATTTGGCAAAATTGATCTATTTATTTTTATTTTTCGAAGTCAATAGAATAAGCTAGTCAGTTAAAAAAAAAAAAAAATTTAATTAAAAAATAAATTTTTTATTTTAAAAAAAAAATAAAAAATTTTTTAATTTTTATATATATGAAAAATATTATTCAATAGACAAAATGGAGTGATTTGGCGCCATGTAAAGATGGTTTGACAGATAGATCTGTAAATTTGGTGAGAACGCGGAAGTGTTGATTGATTGAGAGACAAGATAAAGAAAAGAAACCTTGTCTTATCAAGGATGTCACTAGTTCATTACAAACATCAACAAGGTTATGATATTTCTTAGCTACTTATTACTTTTTATGTCTTATAAAACTGTAAAAATATAGGACAAATATGACAGTACATAATAACACGAAAATTATTAATAAAGAATATTCATGTATTAAATTAAAAAAAATTATTTTACTAAGTCATCGTTTCCGTTTACATGAAATATGACTTTGAAAATTTTCACCGGAAAGGAAGGTTTCTATCTTTTAATATTTAAAGCATATCATCAATCATACCAGTTTTGCTCTAAGTACTTCTAATTTTGAAACTCCTGACTTCTCGCTTCAATGATCTCTCTTTCTGAAAGCATCGATTTAATTTACATAATTGACTATTGACTGGCGGTAGTAGTTGCAGAAGAGAATGAGAGAGAGGGGAAAAAAATACATACATATATATACTGTATACTATCGAGCGAAATTAAGCAACCATTGATATAGAGTCACTACCCAATTTACATTATTTCTATACTTCCGTTGTATCCATTCGTATGACAAAAATTGTGTCATGTCTCCGGAAAGTAGAATTATTTTTACAGGCATTCAATTGAAATCATTTTAATGTTTCGATATTCAAAAAAATTAATGAGGAACGAAAAGTTGATTCTTGATTTGTTATTATTTTATTGGATATTCCATAAATATTATCAAGCTAAAGAACTTTTAAATTAAATTATAACATCTATAGAAGTATATTTTGAAAATAGCAAATTCGATTAATTTGATTGTAAATAAAAACTTAAATACTTAATCATAAAAATATAAATTCCCTTTTAACATAATAAATATAAAAATAAGCAGTTTAAATGAAAAGAGAATAATTTATAACAATAATTATTGAAAAAAAAAATGATTTAAGGTTTATTATAATTTATGTCTGTATAAATTTCAACTGTACCAAGTTTTGACTA
This sequence comes from Olivierus martensii, assembly GCA_000484575.1. Classification (NCBI taxonomy): domain Eukaryota; kingdom Metazoa; phylum Arthropoda; class Arachnida; order Scorpiones; family Buthidae; genus Olivierus; species Olivierus martensii. Next base: position 83,802 of record AYEL01087494.1, on the reverse strand, counting down.
AAAAAAGAACTAAGATAAAGATTTGAAAACATAAATAAGTCTCATACAATATCAATAGGGAAAATGTCATACATAGCTCAATTCTTATTTTGATTAATGATGCCATCAGTAGAGAAGACAGAAAATATATTGATAAACATAACTTCATTCAGAAAATAGCATTCTTTGAATATTTCAAACGTACGATTAATCAAATAAAGTTCTTTAAACGCTGAATAAGGATTAGAGAGAATTAACAATACTTTCTTCCACTGATAATACCGTAAGAGAAAGTTAAATTCTTAATGCATTCAAAACATTTAGAGTTATCTATGCAAAAAAGAAATATATATCAGTAATAAAAAGATAACCAGTTAAATTCTTTATACTTCAAACATTCTGGAATAATGGGAATAATTTATTAAGATAAATTTTAAACATGGAACCAATTTTAGCTATTATCAAATTTATAAATTATTCATTATAATATTTAATTGTTACAAACTTATTTCTAAATTGAAACTTAAGTTTGCATTGCTCTAGCTGCACCAGGAACACAAAACTGTATTAAAAAATCAAATAATTTTATTAATGGATAAAAAGATGAATTTTCTTATTATACTGTATATAATACCAATATGCTTATATATATAGTTTTGTCAATGATAACAGCTTTAAAAAATAAAACGAGTTTAAAGATGAAAATTATTGCAACTTCTTCTTTTATGAAATAACAGTCATATTTGATATAATTAAATTTATTAGAATGAATTAATACTGATGCATTAATTCTCATAGTTTAATAAATCACCTATTTTAAACTATAAGTTATATGATATTTCCAAATACTTTGATAATGGATAAAGTTATTGCAGAGAAAAATTAGTTTTTAATATATTGCAACGAAAATTTAATGATTGTTCACAGTAAACTAATGGCAGAATAATATAAAAAATATTCTACTTCTTTTTAAATAGATGTCCTTTAACGAAATATATTTATTTATAAAAATATTAGAAGAGTTTCTCAGGATGCAGAACAGTTTGGATTTGCTTAATAAAAAAGGAAAAAACGTAAACAAGTCAAAAGGTAAAAAAAATATTAAATCTTTGTTTTTAGTGTATTAAAGATAACTGAAAAATATATATTTTACAGAAATATTTGATAACAAAAAATTTTGAATTTAATTAAACATTCTTTATTTAATTATATAATTTTTATATAAATCAAGAACAGAAAATTCAATTATGAAATTAATATACAGTATAAACAATTTAATATAGACTTAGTTTAATAAATTTGTATCTTAATACGATTTTTAATAACAATAATTATTTAATTTTTAAATTATAATTAAATTATCATAATCTAATGAATTCAATCTTTCAGATTTAGAGCATAGATTTGATTAAATTTTGATCAGATGAAGAGGAAGTTGGATGATTTCTAGTACATTAAATTCTATAAAATTCAATATATTTTACAAAATAAAAAACTAATTTTAAAATCCAGAAATTTTAAATGAAACAATCTGCCATTTGTATTTATCTTTTAGAACTTCATTTTCATTATTGTCAAAAAATATTAGCAAAGTTTTTGTTATTTTCCTTTTTAAAATTTCTCTCTTTTCATAAGCTTTATCAAACAATTGTAGAGTGAAAATCAATTTTTGATTTTTGTTCCATATTATATATTGAATCCAATTGAAAATAGAGTAACATAATTTAGGATTTTACTAACAAAGCCAATGTAAAAAGTTGCAGATCATTATAGTCAAACTTCTGAAATAAATGTTCAATTAAAAGATGAAATTTTTAGAAGTACAACTATACCACAATATTTTATAAACACATTAAATATTATATACATTCAATGGTGAGCTTTAGGGATTTGCCCAAGTCCTTTGTTAAATTTGTTTCTAATTTACAAGCCCCTTGTTCATTTTATTTGCTTGTTTATTTATTCCAATAAAAACATAGGTCTTGCATGTCATAATCATACTTTGACTTACATTAGTCTTTCTATTCCTCATATTTGTGTATTTGAATGTACAGTCTATGACAGAAAGGTTTTGACATCAGCAGAAAAGGTTCGGCTTTTGTACAATACTCAAAAACTGATTAGTCATTACTGCAGTTGTTGATCATTGTAGGCTACAATGTGGGTTGCAACCATTCCATTGGTTGAGTAGCAATGGGGAGTGGAAGGAATATTACATATTTAAGCATTTACATGCAAAAAAAGATTTTGTTTACTATGTTTTGCTCTTAACTTTTATTTATACACTTAAATAGTAAAAAATATTAATGAAATAAATTAGGATCGTAACTATACTGGCAATAACTGAATTGTTAAGTAATAAGATGAGTTTCATACCGAAGTTTCGTTTAATACTGTATTTAAAGGCATGAACTAGGTTGTTCAAGTTGAGTACGAATTATTTCAAAATGCCACTTACTACATCTAAGAGTACTAGGTTGCTAATTAATATATTTTTTAGTATTATTTGTGTATGGAAGTATTATTTATGTTTATTAATATTTAAGAATATATATTTCAATATTAAGAATTTGAAGAATAGCAAATTATAAAAAAAAAATTATTTTTCAACTTCACCAAAGCTCTAGACTTTGACCATTAAATAATAACTACTAAACCAAAATTGGAAAAAAATATTATTTATTAAGAAAAAATCTAATCCAAAATGATTGTAATATTTAATATAAATAAAGAATTCCATTTAACCAAAAAAGAATTCTAAGATAATTATTTTTGTATGATGTTAATATACTATAATGTTTTGATTTCTAATCTAAAATAAATTTTGGTAAAATAATGACAATTGAAATTTTTCTATGCTGATATACTAACTACTTAGAAATGAAATTAGAAAATTCATAAATATTTCAGAAGTATAAGATATTGAGATATTTATCAATAATTCAAACATTTTTATGATATGCGTATTTATTTTATTAAGCTATCTATTCTCAGCTTTAATTTTCCGTATTTATAATTTCAGCTGCTAAAATTTTCATTTGTGTTATGTCAATAAATAATATGTTGAGTTATGCTTCTATATTTATTATTACTTTTAAATAAAACTTATTAAGCAAGCATTTAAATGTATTCATTATATACAAAAGTATTATTCATTCTTGTAAATATAGTTAATGATTGCATATCTAAATTCCTAATGCAATGCAATTTTTTTTTAAGTTATTGAGAAATATTGTCTATAAAAATAGTGCTTCTATGTGGAATAGAAAATGTTCTAATTGTTAAAAAAAATAAATTCTAGAATGAAGTAAAAAGTATATATATATAGCTAGATAGATAAAATTTTATCATTTAATGCTTAATATAAACAATTTCACAAAATTTATTTTCTAACGAAAATAAATAAAATGTTTTGGATAATTTTATTTAAAAAAATCTAAATAAAACAAAATTAGAAGCTCAGAGAAATTAAATATATATATTGTTTAAAAATTACAGTTACCTATTAAAATAAAAAATAGAATATAAATTAAATTAAAGATAATATTTTGTTTATAATATTTTAAATAAAACATAATTTAATATTTATTCTAAGTTGTTATAAAATTCTGTAATTATTTAAAAAAATAATTTAGTAGCCTAAATTGTAAAATAAAAAATAATTTAGATAAGAAAATTGCTAAATTTAATGGGGTAAAATTGTTGATGAAATTGCTAGATAATAATAATCCTATAAGGTATTTTTATTATGATTTATAAAAATACCGCTGAATTGGAGAACTACTTCAATTTTTAAAAATTGTTAGAGATTATAGCTAGCACCATAAACAATTTTTAGGAAGCATTATTTTCCTTTAAGTATTAGATGATATAAAATTATTATAGAGTTCATTGAAACAGAGATAGAAAAACAGAACATGTAAAAAATTATCTACATAATATTTAATAGTTTAATCACAGTTTGTCCCTGATCTTCATATAAATAAATTTGCACATGGCTTTTGTTTTGATCTGAGTAATAAAGATTAAATTTTGATTTAAAAACTATTTACTTAATAGGTGAATAAAAATTTATGATGATAGAAAAAATTTAAAAATAATAAATATAACGATAAATTTTTTCGAAATAATTTAATTAAGCTTATTGAGTTTATATTAGATTAACTAAATAATTTAATGAGGATAGAGTTTTTGGACTTTTAGGTTTTTATAAATGAGAATTATTGGACAAATCGAAATTTATAGCTTGAATATTTGTTTTACTCATAAATATATTTACAGGTTATATATTAAATATATCTAAAAAGTTCACATAATTATAAGTTTGCTGATGGCTATACTTCCAAATTTATAAAAAATAATATTCTTAAACTAACTAATGAATAATAAATTAATTACATTAATAGATACTTTATAATTTAGTTTGATTATTTCAAATTACCAAGCTTATACTGCAGCTTTAAACACTTTACTGTAAATTCACAAATCTTTTCAATGTTAGTTAATAATGAAGAAATATAGTTTCTTAAACTGATTCTGAATTATATTAGATAAAATATAAAAATGTAATTCATTAATGGAAACTTTTAACAAGTTGTACTTTTCCTTAAATATAAGTTTATCTAAAATTATGAATAATGATTCAATCTCATAATTAATTTCAACAGAATCAAATTTGAGTTTTCGAAAATAATTTAAATTACAAAACATTATAAGTATTTTCAGTTATAATAATAAGTTAGTAAATTATAAAAAATCAATCTTCAATAGAATTGTATCTTTATCGGATCTGTTTACTTAAATCCCTTCAATGTATGGATTTAATCACATTATAGTTACATCGATTTCACATTAACTGCAAACTTTAGGAACAAAAATTTTCTGGGGAACAATAAATAAAATTCTGTTTTTTTTTTTTTTTTTTTTTTTTTTTTTTTTTTTTTTTTTTTTTTTTCTATTTTTTTTTTTTTTTTTTTTTTTTTTTAAGAATGCGAATTTCACTACTATTAAAAATTACAAATTGTTGCATATATGAAGAAAGTAAATATTTATTGCTTCTTAAAGATTTGTGAAGAAATGGGATTATTTATGCTATCATAAAAATAACAATAAAAATTTTATAGATTATACAATAAAAATTATTTTATTTTTTATTTTATAGAGAAAATTTTAATATGTTGAATTTGGAAAAGCTTCAACATTTGTGATTGTTTGATATGACTCGTTTTATAGTTATAGTTTAATCTTTTCTTTATTTTGCAACTTTTTTTTTTATTGTTATAACAACTTTTAAAGACCATTAAAATATGTAATATTTCTAATTTTTTTAATGAAATTTCAAAGCGCTAGTTATAGTATAGTCAAATTGTCTATACTACTCATATTAGAGCTTAGGCTATATCTTTCCGGATTATTCATAATAGAGTTGCATATAGAACTGTATATGATTACTTTTTATGAGAAATAAATCTCGAATAAAATAAAATATTTGAAATTATCGAATAAAATAATAATATTTGAAAGAATAAATATGCAATACATTAAATAACCGATATGAATCACACCTATTTTTTGCAAGAATATGGTTAAAAAATATTTTCATAATTCTGCAGTATATAAAAAATAGCAGTGTAATAACATAATGTATATTCTGTTCATTTCGATATTTATTTTAAGGAATAACAATTATTTTAGATTATCTATTCCAGAATTCTTTACAATATTTTATCGAATTCATAAATCCAAGCTTCTATGCTTAAGACATTCTCAATAATTTAATACTTAATATTTCAAAAGTTGATACAAAGTTTTCTGCATTTATATGCACAGAAATTCTATGCAATATAAATGATCTAACTAGAGTAATTAGCTTATTTTCAGAATTCAGGTAAAAATATTATAATAGTCTCGTAAAAATTCTTTAACCTGATAAAGAGCATTTACAATTTAAATAGCAGTTTGAATATTCATAATTTTATCATCAGGCATGTTACAGAAAATTTAGCTTTCTAATTATATACAGTATACTGTATCATATTATAAATCAAAACAGCATATCAACACTTCGTCCGTACATTATTCTTGATGTTAAAAATAATAATAATAATTTTCTGAGAAGAACAGTTTTATGCAAAGTGAATTCATTAAATTAATTTCACACTTGTTAATGATAATTGCTTTGCAGTATATCTAGTCATCAATATAAAGTTTATAAATTATTAGTAATTTTCTTAATAGTTGTTTTTTAATTCATGCGACTTCTGAATAAAAGAATAATTGAAAGACAGACTATCTATCACGGGTAATATTTATACTCTGATTAACCTGAAAGGAAGAATGACTTCTCAGAATATTTCATAAGATAGTCTCCGAATAACAATCGAAAATGCAAAGGGTTTTTAAATTCAATGCACAATTGATCTTTGCGAGGATAACAATCGTGACTGCAATTGAGATTTCGTGATGAAAGCATTTTCGCTGATCGCTGACAGTTGTAGTTTGAGGAATCAGCCAATGCTATTGAAAAAACAATCAATTAAGATTGTTTTATTTTCTTTAAGGTTTCAGTTTGAAGTATGAATTATTTCTTAAAATAAAAATACTGATGTCTAAATAGAAAGAAATTTTTTATATAAGGTATTATTAAATATAATTACGAAAAAATTCCTAGAATTTGAGAATTAATTTAAATTATCTATAAATTTGCAAATTTCGAAGTAAAAAAAATAGTGTAAAAGAAAATTTTTTTCTTAAATGCAATTTTTTCAAGCATTTTTGAATATTATTTAAATTTTATATTCGGAAATATGCAAATCATCAACTTAATAAAGTTTTTCCTAATAATGAAAATTAGAATCAATTCATTTTCTGGATATGTAACAAAGTCATATGCAGAAATTTCAGTTTTCCACCTTGAAGATCTGAATCCCATTCCTCAATTTTTCTAAGTATAATGGAGTAATGGGATCCTAGATTCTTAGAAAAATAGAAGATCCCAGAATCGATCGATAGATCTTCGTCTTTCACTTCTGTAGGACAACCGTATCATAAGTATAATCAATCTTTAATGGATATTTCATTTTTCTTCTACATATTCTCGATAGAAATGTCACAAGAGTAAATCGACAAAACAATGAACCAATTACATTATTTATGATTTAAATGATTTTCAATATAATTTAATAATCAGTGATTAATTTTTTTCTCTTTTTATGACTATATAAGTTTATATGAATCCAAATTTGGCATCATAAATTTAGAATCATTTTCTCGATAAATCTTTTTTTTAATAAAATGTACAGAATAACCATTTCTTATTTGATTGTTTGTTTAATGTTTAGTCATTTTAAAATGTAAAAATATGAGCATAATCAGAATATTGTCAATAATGAGATATTATTTCGAGTACATTAAGAATATTTAAATTATTTATTTTATATGAATTTACTGAAGAAAAAATTGCAATTTTTTAAGAATTAAGTATCATTAATTATTTTGCCAAATCTTAATGAAAATAGAAGAATAGAATGCAATGAAATGTGAATATACTTCATCGGTATATTTATAATCAAATATAAATATATCGATGAAGAATATTTATATTTGATTACAAGTTACATTTTGTGATTATAGTTTTAAGTGACATTCAGTATTTCAAACATTTTCTTGCTGATGATAGTGTTCTTTTCTTCTTTGACATAAAATGTATTTTATTAATGGAAACGTTTTCGACCTTATCAGTAGGTCAACCTCAGCTGACCTACTGATGAATATACAACTTTTTTGAAACGGGAGTTTATAAAATAATTTTGAAAAATAAGGACTTGTTAAGAAATGAAATATATATTGGATCAACTGTTAAGTCGTTAAGAACACGTATTAAAGAACACAAAAATGATATAAAAAAAGGTTCTTTAAACACCACTCTGGCGACAAGAGCCTATAGATATAGAGTGGAACAATGCCAAGATTATTATGAGCGGAATTAAAAATACCAACATAAGGATGGCAGAGATGCTTCAAGTAAATAAAGTAAATAAATATGAGCATGTTTTAAATTTTAATGATCTGCATTGCATCTCTTTGGCCTGGAGATGGTGTAGGTTATAATTGGAAATATGCTGCCGTTGTCACTGCTTGTTGTTAGTGCTGCTCATCTAAATAGTTGGACGAAATTGATGACGTCATGCATTCCATGTCCGCGTGTTTTTACGGTTGTATTTTTATTAATATCACTTCTGATTTTTACTTTATTATGTTGTACCATTAATATGATTATTAGTATTTTTTATTATTATTGTTTTGTAGCAGTGGAATTTGTAGTAGTAATGTATAAGTGTTTATACGATGTTTGATGATGTCATGCATTCCCCATCCGCATTTTTACTGTTGTATTTTTATTAATATTACTTCTGATTTTTACTTTATTATTTTATAACATTAGTATTATTATTATTAGTATTTTTAATTATTATTATTATTATTGTTGTTTGGTAGCAGTGGATTTTATAGTAGTAATGTATAAAATTAAAAAAAATTAAAATTTATTTAATTTTATTTTAAGATCCTGTAAGCTAGTTTAGATTTTGTTTTATTTTAATAAAATACATGCATAATATAATAAATTATGATGCAAAATTTTATTTTACACATATATCATTTATTATGCTTAAAAAAATTACACACTATTTTATTTTAAATATCAAACAATTTTTTAATTGTATGAAATAGTATTGATGATATGCAGTATTTATGATGTATAATAAAGTAACTCAAAACCCTTTGAAATTTTGATTAGAACAAATTTTTTATGAATTATAACAATGAGGAAGTGATACTGAAAGTAAATATATTTAAAAACATAAATTAAATATATATATATACACAATACTGAAATGAAGTTCAGCTCAGCTATAGTGTGTTGGAATTTGTTATAAATAATTTGTGTGCCTACCCCACAATCTATCCCAACTAGAGGGAATGCAGTTAAAATAAACAGACTCCGTTCCCCAACTTTTTTCTCTCTCCGTGTTAGTCAGTCTTTCGATAGCTGTTGTTAGATGCAGTTCTGTACTGTTTTTAATTGTATATTAAAGTAACTTGTAATCAATTTATAAGTGTTTCCACTGTTTTCTTACCTAAATCCGTAACAGGTTATGGGCCCAGGAGATGCTGAAAATCCTAAAACTGAAAGTTGAGAGTGTAAAGAGACTAGTCAAATCAGTTTCATAGATTGTCATTCATCATTTACTGTAACTCTCAAGCGGTTTGTCAAGACAAATTACATCTGGTTATACAAATTTATAAGTACACTTATTAATTTAAAACAATGTCAGATAAAATTGACGTGAGTAGCATCTGTAAGTTCGATGGCAAAATTTTAAATGAAGTGCACCCTAAGAGCAAGGTCTATCAATGCAATAGTAAACAGCTCTGTACCAAAACCAATTTAAACTGGAAGAGACCTTGATGAATGGAATAGATGCAATGCTATTGAAATGTTTACAATAACTTCCACAATGGACTTATCGCAAATAATATTGATCAAAAACTGTGAATTTTTGGCTGAAATACTCAAGAAACTAGATCCTATTTACTGTCAGAAGTCCGAAACAAACAAAATGCTGGTGCACAAAAGATATTACCTATATAAAATGGATTTGAAAGATTCAATAGTGCAACATATCGCTAAGGTAGAAAACATAGCCTTAGAACTTTGAGAGACTGAAGAAAAGGTTAGTGATACTTCTATCATGACTAAAATTTTAGGATCATTTCCACCAAAATATAGAAATTTTAGACAAGCATAGCTTTCTACAGCAGAAGATAAACAAAAATTGAAAATCCAACAGTTCGTCTGCTGGATAAAGAAACTAATTTAACTTCCTCTGAGAAAGATTAAGAAGAACTTGCAACAGCTATGTTCCACAACATCAATAAAAACAAGATTCAAAACCTCAAAGAAAAGGCAAGATCAAAGTGGCATGTTATAATTACAAGAGAAAAGGACATTATGCATGAGACTGTAAGTCTCCAAAAAGGGATAGAATGCTTAGAGATGATAAAAATTTAAGAGAGACTCGCAAACAGAGTCATTTCTCTGCATTCGACACAATTGAGAATGATAAATCAGACAACACAGTCAACTTTGATCAAGAAGTATGGATCCTTGATAGTGGAGCATTAGCTCATATGACTGGACATCATGAATATTTCTTTATGCTAGAAGATGTAAGTGAACCAATCACAGTAATTCTTGGGACTGATAGAAGACTACCAGTAGAAGGAAAGGGTGATATTAAAATTAAGAAAATGATTGGAAATAAATGGTACGACTCTATCATTACTAATGATTTATTCATACCCAAATTAAAGAAGAACTTATTCTCAGAAGGTGTTTTAACCAAAAAGGGGATGAAAATAACAAAAGAAAATAACCGAGTAGAAATTTTCCAAAATAACAAATTAATAGCAGTTGTATTACATGATTCAAATAACCTATATTCAAAGCCATTCAGTACAGTGCTCCAAGTTGAATCAAATGTCACGACCTGTTCAAACCTACAAATGTGGCATGAAAGACTAGCTCATATAAACAAGAAATCATAATAATTTTAAGGAATTCGTAAAAGTCCATGGTATCAGTCTAGAAATAACAGTTCCCTACACATAGTTGAAGTTGCGCATTCTATGCTACATGGAAGAAACATGCCCAAGTATATATGTGCTAAAACGGTTAGCACACCTATTTACATACTTAACAGAACTCCTACGATGAATGCTCCAAGCTCGACTCTGTACAAGATATGGAAAGATAAGAGGCCTATTCTCACTCATATACGAACCTTTGGATCAGAAGCTTTTATGCTAATTCCAAAAGTATTCCAAAAGAAACTTGATCCTAAAAGCAAAAGGATGATTTTGATGGAAATTCCAACAATTACAGACTTCTGGATCTCGAAACAAAAAATATTAAAATATCTAGAAATGCATTATTTAACGAAGGTAACTGCTGGAGTAATAAAGAAATCCTAATGGTTAACCCGAATCAGCAAGAATCAAATCTCAAAATAAATCAAGACCTCATTGAAAAAGATGATGAAATATTACAGGAACAATTAAACCAAAAAAACGAAAACGAATCTATAGTAAGGCATTTCTATAATTTACATCCAAGAGAAGGACTCAGATATCCTGAACAATACATAACAGATAATGCTTATGAAGCTATAGCACTCTGTGCTGAATATAAGATACCACAAATTTATGAAGAAGCTATGGAGAGTCCAGAAGCTGATAAATGGAATGTTGCAATAAAGGAAGAGCTCGATGCATTGATAAAGAACAACACATGGACTATTGTACCAAGACCGACCAACAGAAACATAGTAGATTCAAAATGGGTATTCAAAATAAAAAATTCTACAGAGGGAACAATGCCTTGATATAAAGCAAGATTGTGCCAAAGGATACTCACAGAAAGAAGGAATTGACTATACTGAACCTCACCAACTGCAAGATATGATACTATTCGAGTGTTACTCGCAATAGCAGCACAATGTGAGCTTGACATTATACTGTGGTATCCTACCTTAAAATATTAATTTATTTGTTACCCCACTCTTTTGTTCATGTCTTTATTAATTACTGTTTATATTTTTTTTTTGTTAAAATATATAATATAAAATATAATATAACAAAATTTTGTCACGAGAGGGCGCTTCCCTAAAATCAGACAGCCTCTCGCCTTCTTTACTACTTGTGATCACTTTGTAGCGAGACTCAGGACTGTGTGCACGTCTGTGTTAGTGAGAAGATTAATTGCCGGTCGACGTTGAGTCAGATAAACCTCTTCGAGAGAGAATCCAACTACATCGTCTCAAGTACAACTTCTCCCGTAAAGAACTCTCGCCGTCACATCAAACTAACGAAGATTAAACGAGTGAACTTTTTATTTTTATTATTAACTTGTAAAATTTGTGATAACGTCCTTGCTCATTGTCCTTTGTAAATATATTTTTAGTTAAGTTTAGTTAATAAGTTAAATTTTGTATATTCATTGTAAATATAATAAATTTAAGTTTTTATTATCATATTTGTGTCCTGAAATCATTAGTGGAATCTATTCTCCTGCACATTCATTCAAACCTGAGTATATCCTTACTCAGCATAATCTTACAATACAGTTCGATGTCAAAACAGAGTTCTTACATGGAGATTTACAAAACACATATATGATTCCATCTAAAGAAACAAATATTGATCACAAATATATTTGCAAATTAAAGAAGTCATTATATAGATTAAAACAGTCATCCACAATGGATGGAACAAGAAATTTGACAGTTTCTTGTAAACTTTTGGTTGGAACAAGAAATTTGACAGTTTCTTGTAAACTTTTGGTTTCAAACAATGCAACGCTGACAACTGCATCTACAGCAGAGAATTTAGAGGAAACAAAGTATTTCTCACCCTCTACGTAGATGATTGTCTTATTCTGGCACCAAAGAAAAAAATCTTGCACAAAGTAATAAGTGAACTGAAGAAATATTTCAAAATAACAGTAACAGAACCGAATTACTTCATTGGAATGGAAATTATAAAAGAAAAGGGGTCAGTTTTTATTCATCAAACAAATTATACACAAAGATTAGTCAAAAGATTTAATCTTGAAAATGCTAAGGCAGTAAGTATACCATCAGACCCTCATGACAAATCTAAAATCAGTTGAATTGGATTCAGGCAAGTTAGAATCAAACAACTTAACATTCGAACAATTGGGAATCGGGCAAATGGGATTCAGGCAAATAAGATTCAGGCAGATAGGAATTCGAGCAAGCGGGTTCGGGCAAATGAGATTTGAGCAATTGGGAATCAGGCAAATAGTATTCGGGCAACTGGGAATCGGGCAAACGGGTTCGGGAAATTGGGAATCGAGCAAATGGGATTCGGGCAAGTGGGAATCAGGCAAGTAAGATTCGAGCAACTGGGGATCGGGCAAGTGACATTCTGGCAAGTGTGGCATAACCCCATCAGAAATATCCAAGTTCCATAATTTGTGGATGAAATTTTATCCTTGAGTCCTAATTTGTTAATAGAAAAACAGACTTCCTGCAGAACATTAACCACACAATTAGAACCATTTTTCACACATGCTGACCCAATAAACACCAAAAATTTAAGATGGAAAATAGCTAATGATTTCAACAGAAAGAAAAACAATACTTGCATCCTTCTCAATAATAAAGTACACTAAGCAAAAAACTGGTTAATTGAAAATTCAATCATTTGCACAAAAGATGGCAAAAGCAAAGCTATTGTTTTAATTAAACAGAAAGAATATGATAGACAGTTAAAGAACTTTATTATAGAAACTGAATCAACTCATTTAGATGCAGATCCAACAGATAGACTAATGCAAGAACTTTCACATTTAATGGGAAATAAGAAATTTCTATCATTCCTCAAAAATACAACAGTACATACACCCAGAGCTCCTAGATTATTTACATTTATAAAAATACATAAAGTTCTCATTTCTCTAAGACCTGTAATAGAAAAACATAATTCACCAATATGTAAACTAGAAAAATGATTAGCTAGCTGATGCACCACACACATGAATTATGAATGGACATTCTTCTCAGCCACTAAAGTAATAGACAAACTATATGAAATAGGATCACTTCCTGACGAAGTCATGGAAATTTATGATTTTGAGGCTTTATACCCTACCATACATCTGAAGCCAGCATGCACTGATTTATATCATTTCCTTTTAATACACCTTCCGAAACAAGAATATGATCCGATAATCTTGAGAGACCTACGCTACATATTATTACATGAATTCTTATTTTATGTATGGTGAATCATTTTATAGACAAAATAGGGGGAGTACCAATAGGTAATCCATTAGATCTAATAATACTGAAAACTAACGTACAGGGGATAAACCATTTTACAAATTAATAACGAACAAGCCAAACTTCCCCTATAAATTACGCACCTAATAATACTGAATTATTTGTGAAAAGAAAAGAACAAACAGTCCTACCTATATTAAATAATAAAGTAAAAATATGCAAAGATATGTTGACGACATATTAATTATTAATAATACTGAATTATTTGTGAAAAGAAAAGAACAAACAGTCCTACCTATATTAAATAATGAAGTAAAAATATGCAAAGATATGTTGACGACATATTAATTATTAGAGAAAAAAAAGAGAATATGTTGGACATCAAACACATTCTTTTCAATGTGAACTTGGGACTAATTCTGAAGAAATAAAATTCCAAAAGAACTATATAAAATGATAAGCGCCAAATTTCAAGTGGAAAATAATAGAATATAAAGGATAATGATATCATGCTTGTCACAGATTATGTATAATTATTCCCATCAATTAAAATAGAGCGAGCTTATTTATGCTTATATCGTTTTTTATTGGAAAACATAAAAATATATAAAAACATAAAAGCATAAAAGATTTAAATATATCAGCTGTTATTCTATGTAACCTTACCCACTTAATAATATACAACTCAATAGCCCTTTTGCAGTCAAAAAATCTTTTGACTGCAAAAGGGCTATTGTGTAGTTTTATTTGTTTTATGGTGCAGTCTGAATGATAGTTTAATATACAACTCATTTTTTACATATGATAATTGTTTTTGTAGACAAACAGTGGTGTCCCGATTGGTAAACCTATGGCCGGAGTAATGGCTGAGCTAGTTGTATAGTGCAGAGAACAAGAAGTATCCTCTCTGCTACATACCAACCTCAAAATGCTCACAAGTTATGTTGATGATTTATTTATTATATGTAGCAACTCCAAAGACATAGAATGCATCATGGATTATTTTATGGACAATTCTAATTTTAACCTAGGACAAGCTACAGTCCAATAAAGAGATGAGAAGCCTCTTCTTTGGCTCTTTTGCAACCTTATTTTGCTTTCAATCTCTTTGTGCATTAGCACCAAACAAGCTGAACCTTGTTCATGGAAGCCAGTTCCACAATGAGATAATGACATTCCACACAAGTTTTGAAGTAAACTGAGAGATATCAACTGTTTTTAATATACAAGTAGCTTGACTATCTAATGGGATATAAATATATATATATTAACATATCTTATATCAAGATTGATTTTGACACATGAAGAAATAGCATGAAATTCTGCCTGAAAGATAGTGGCAAACTGTCCAAGGAACAAGAATATAACATTATTATTCCCTTATAGTAAATCCCTGCCCCTACACTAACAATGGTTTTGAAGCCATCTGTATACTGGACCAATCTTTATACTACACCCAAATCTGTCCCTCTACCTTCAAACTGGGAATACAAGGCATGAAAAAGCTGAATATGGGCATCATGTGATCCTTAATATCTCAAGAATGTAACTGTGTGACTGTCTCATTCAAAAGATCAATACTTCACCTTATGGTCCAAGAAATCCTTCTCTTGCAAGTATAGAGTCTATAATAATCCTCCAGGACAATAGCCTCAACATACATAAAGAAGAAATGCCCAAAAAAATTTCAAACAGCAGCAGCAGGAGCAGTCCTCATAGATTCTGTGATGCTCAGACATGCCATCCTTTGAATCTTTTAAAATTCAGACCTGTAAGTCTTTAACAAAATTCTTCACTATCAAATAATGGCAGCATAGGTAATAATGGATCTCATAATCATAATGTATATCCAGAATATCAACCCTGGTTTAAGTTCATAACAACTCAAACCCTGGTTTAAGTTGTTATGAGTGCTATAAGGCACTATGATGTTGTTTTCTTAATGAAAACAACCTCATAGTGCCTTATAGCATTCATAACAACAATAAAGTGTATATGTAGTTTCCAAGTCAATCCCCTGGCAAAACTAATATCCGAATATCTAACTTCAGCAGAAAACTGTAACCTTTTGTTGAAAGATTGATGGTTCAGAAAATCCCATTGACTGTCTTCAATGGGATTTTCTGAACCATCAATCTTTCCTGAATGTAATTGTACCTTGTGTAAAAGGTACAATTACATTTTTTGCTGGATTAGCAGTTAATCCAACCTTATCATACCATTTACAAACTGTATTGAGAGCTGGCTGATGCACTTCAGATACAGTATTAGGTAACTTTCCCATCACAATGATGGGTTATGTGATAGCATAGGAAAATTTTTCCACTAGTGTAGATGATAGTCTTATTCTATCACAAGAAAAATATTTTATATGCTGTAATAAATGAACTGAAGAAACTTTCAAAAAAACAGTGACAGAACAAAATGATTTTATTGCAACAGAAATTAGAAAAAAGAAGACTATTTTTATTCACAGAACAAAATTATATACAAAAAGCTAGTTAAAAGATTTAATTTGGAAAATACTCAAGCAAAATTATAGTCAGACTTGTATATTCATCTATATAAAATAAATTTTATAAAATTCAGTCAAATAGTTTAAAGAGTTATTAGGGATTAATTTCTGAAATTCAAACTTCAGAAGTTTTTCCCTAATAACTCTTAAACTATTGATTGAATTTTATAAAGCTGAAGGTAAACAGTTAATTGATGTTCATAACAAGTATCTTCAATCAAGTTTCTATCCTATCAAAATAAAAAAAATCCAATAAAATTTCAGGATATAATAAAAGAGTATTTCAGAAGTTTGATTGTTCACCATTTTTTAAATGATAGAATCTAGAGGATTAAATGATGTAATATCAAGATTATTTTTAATAGCAGATTATCATTATCAAATTTCATTAAATATATTCAAAATTTATTAGAAGAGATAAACAGACAATAGCATAGTGATCTCATAAGCTTCACTTATTTTGGAAAGTGATTTTTACTTAAAATTAATATATATTCATACCTTCGAGTAAGCATCCTGAGCAATTGAAGAAGCATTATTTGCAGTTAAATAAGCATGATCTAAAAATTCTATAATATCTTTATATACTGTTGATGCTTTCAATGCAATTTCTGCAGATTCCAAATTACAAATTCTGAATAAAAAAATAAATATATTTATTAATTTCAACATCAAAAATTTTAAATATGAGAAAAAATAATGAGTCATATAATTTAGAGCAGGACTGTCCAAAAGCCGGTCCACCAAGCCATTTTGTGAGGTCGGTGAGGCTTTCACGATTTGTGATATATTACTTTTTAATGTTTTTCACTTTTATTTATTACTTTTTTAAAGATAAAAAGAATCCTAAAATTGAATTATATTAATTCAATTAATTTTTATTAATTATTAGTATTATTTAATGATGAATAAGTTAACAATGACATCACATTTTATAAGATTTTCAATTACATCAATTTTAGTATTACTATTTAAGTTTAAAGTTTTGAATTGTGACTGTATATTAGTTATTTTTTGGTTTCTTACACTCACCATTTCAGTGACTGTGTGATCCCATTGTGAGATTCTGTTTTAATTTTATTTTTATTTTACCATGAGCTCATTGCATTTGTAAAATGAGTGAGAAAAAATGTAAAATAGAAAATGAAAATAGAGTATTTTAGTAGTGGTGGGAAAATGACTTTTTCATAACAAATCACTTGGGTAAACTGCTTTGTTTAATGAACGTTTTCCTAACTTTTGTGATTTTGGTCAGAAAGTAATATCAACATTTTGTATAAACTAACTTAACTGCTCTTCTAGGATTATCTACATAATAATATAAAATACTTAAAAAAAATTATGAATTTTAGTTATATAATTATTAAATAAATATTCAATAAAATATATTAAGTGTTACTTTCAAGCTCATAATTAGACCAATAGCTCCATTTCCATAGATCTCATTCCAACTTAGATTTAATCTTTTTAAAATTTGATTCTCTGCTAAAATTGAAATTCAAACAATATAATAAATATCTTATTAGATATATTAAGTCTATAAAATTGGATATAATGTCAATGATTCCCAATTTATGATTTCCTGATCCAGAGAGATTTATAAAAATATAGGTAATCAATTTTTTCTATACACATAAACTAGAGATTTCTTAATCATTTTTTATAAATTTATATTTAATATACTTTATATATATATATATATTATTTATTATTTTTTAATCATTTTATTAATACTTTATATATATATATATAATGATGTGAACTATTTTATGGGTGCATTGCTTCCCATCTAAAAATGTGTGAAATAATAGATGTTTTTATGAATTTTATTAATTAATAAATACAATATATTATGTATTGATTCATTTATTAAATTGTTTGCCATGAAAATATTTATAATCCTATCAATTTCAATCTATAAATTGCTAACTAAATATATAGAAATAGTTGTTACAAATAATATCCTTTTGTCAAATTTCTGCAAAGTGCAGCCAGTAAAGACATGCATATTGCATTCTTTATTTAGCGAATAAAGAAAAAAAAATATGAAATCAAGATCACTTAACAGTTGCCCTATCTTTGCTAGTCCATTTCTCTAAAAACCAGCTATCTAAGAACTTTTTTCACTATTATGAAAATATGATGAAACTCTTTCATAGGAATAACTTGAATCTCTTGTAAAATATATAAAAAATAGTTTCTGCATTTCAAAGAAATTATGCTAATCATGATATTCTTCCCAAAAATGCAGTTAACTTGATACTGTATGTCATTTTCATAACTATTTATAAACTATAGTGCTACTCAAGATATTTTTTACGATATTTGCTGCAAAATCATAATTTTCAAAATAATAATAATAATAACAGAAGAAAACTAAACAAACATTATCAAAACTATACACCAACAGATTAAATAACATTCTCAAAACACATCTGAATGGAAAAAACACAGTGAAAGCCATCAACACATTTGCCATACCTATACTAACTTACTCCTTTGGAGTGATACAGTGGACACGGACAGAACTTGAATCACTCCAAAGAAAAACACGAACAACACTTACAAAATACCAGTACCATCACCCGAAATCTGCCATAGAACGAACTACTCTCCCACGCAAGGAAGGAGGACGTGGCCTTATTGACATCCCACATTTACACGACAGACAGATCTATAATCTGAGAGAGTTCTTCCATAAAAAACAACATACATCACAACTACACAAAGCTATTGTCTTGGCAGATAGAAACATGACACCACTAAATCTTCAGAACAACACTCCATGCCAAATAGACAACACTGCACACATACATGAAAAGAAAACATCCTGGTGTAAAAAGGAACTCCATGGCAGACATCCACATGACTTACAGAAACACTTCATTGACGCCAAAGCGTCAAACAGCTGGTTAGTCAGGGGGGATCTATTTACTGAAACAGAAGGGTTTATAATAGCTATACAAGACCAGGTAATAAACACGAAAAACTACAGAAAATACATACTGAAAGACAGCACATTAACAAATGACACATGTAGGAAATGCCACATAGCACCCGAAACGATTCAACACATTACATCTGGTTGCAAGCTACTTGCACAAACAGATTACCTGCACAGACACAACCAAGTAGCAAACATAATACACCAAAAGCTTGCAACCAAACACAAATTAATAAACACACTCACACCATACTACAATTACATACCAGACACAATCCTAGAAAATTCAACACACAAGATTATTACGACAGAACAATCCTAATAGACAAAAACTATACACCACAACAGATCAGACATCACTCTCATAGACAAGCAAAACAAAGTTACCTACATTATAGACATCTCAATACCTGACATACACAACATCCTGGATGCATTCACCCAAAAAATTAGCAAATACACAGAACTCTCACAAGAAATTAAGCGTCTGTGGGGAATGCAAAAGGTAGTCATAGTACCTATCATTCTCTCCTCCACAGAAGTAATCCCTTATACACTACACAAAAGCCTCAAAACACTAGATCTACATCCCAAGACATACATAACACTACAAAAAGCATCTCTACTCAATACATGCAACAGTTTCTCAACACTGACACAGACAATTAACTCACAATTAAACATCACAAGTAGCTATGTCTTGACTCGTGTCCGACATAGCACTTTGACCTGGAAATATTCCGTGCCCACATTGATGTATTATAACATAATAATAATAGATAGACTCTTGCAAATTCATTACTCTGTATTCATAGTGCAATTAATATTCAAATTATTAACTACTAGTGATAATGTCTCACAGTAAAGATTCTGCAAGCTCAGAGTTAAATTCTCATATTGCTACTGACTTCCAGTCTGCATTTACTATTCCTGTATGTTCTTACAAGAAAAAAAAATTTAAAAACAAGGTGTAATATTTTATTAATTTAGCACTTTATTTAAAATAATACTTATACATGAATTGCAATATTAAGTAATTTTTTCATTGGTATGGTTTGCTGATATTAACGAGTCATGTACTCTTCTGTACTTCCAATTAGAAATGTGTCATCATTTTAGTTCAAAACTGCAAATCTTATTATATCCAATGTAGTTCAGGGTTATTTTTTTATTATTAGAACTTATAATAATTCACATCTTATATATGATCAACATCTTGTCTGTTTTTCCATTTTTAAATACTGGTAATAAAAGATATTTAGTTAATAAAATCGGTTTGGTAGGTTTAAACTAAATTTATCAAAATATAAGGTCCTTTGGAAAAAATAAAGATCTTCAGGAATGAAAAAATTGGGAACACTTGAACTAAATAATATATTTACCTAAAAATTTTCCAATAATAATTCCACTGTTAATGGATAAATAATTATGACTTAAATCTAATTCCACTAATGATTCATTGAACTAAATAATAATAGAAATTAGATTTTATAATTTAATTACCTACTTATGTAATAATTTACTCACCTTCATACCATTTATTATTAATTTTATTTGATCTTCGTGGATTTCATTATCTTAAACAAAATATACAGTTATAAAAATAAACTTCTTAAAACAAAAAAAAAATTTTTTACATATTTACATGATAAATTAAGAGTTTCTATATATTGAGATGTTTTTAATAAAGTGCTAATAGCTTCACCTCCATCACTACATACTTGATTTTGTGATAAATCCTGTTTTAATAACAAATACTATGTATAGATTATTTCTGTTCAATTAAAGTTTTCATTTCTTTATAATTACAATATTTATAAATTTTTGTTTGACTTACAAGATTTGCAATGAAGAAATTTTCTTTCAATAAATTGATTAAATGAGAAATTCCTTCTGCATTTATATTATTTCCTTTTAATCTAAGATCATTAACAGAAGAATTCATCTAATATTTAAAACAATTTAATAGAATTAAAAGAACATAAGATCTACATATGTAATTAATTAAACCTCAAAGAAATACTTATTTAAATCACTAGCATTAAATTTTCTTTTAATAAATTTAATAAATGAAAATTACTTCATAATTAATAAATTTATATACTATATTTATCTGTCATTTAGTTAATTTAACTTGATGATTAGATTAGTTGAAATATTTGTGCAATTTTAGGATGTCAGTAGACAGTTTCCTGGACAGTATTTTCTCTACAGTATCAACCTTCATGAAAATGTCTATATTGATTATTATGGTTGTCTTAGAAATTCAAAATTACCATATAAAATATGGGTTTCATCGTGCTGTGAATTTCTGCTGGCTGACAATATTCAATACATAAAAGTTGTATCACTGCCGGTTTCTTTTGATGGGTCTATGATTTGTATTAAATAAGAAGTTTAATTATATAATGTGCCATATTTTTGTCTTTACTATTAATGAACAAATATTATAACAATATAGATGATTTAGCATTCTAACTAGGCTTCTATTGAATGTGTGTAATGCATAAAGGGCTACTTGGGATAAATAAGAATGATAATGGAAAGAAATAGTTCCAATCCTTAGCTAAACAAAAGAACTTTGTAAAATTTTTCAAACAACATTTTTTCATTGACAGAATAACTGTATAGTACCTGCATAATAATCACTTACTGCCCAGGATTCAAAATCAATTCCAAATTCTCCATTTTTAGATTTTTTCAAGGGGGATCTGGGTCCTGCCTATCCAATCACAATCATACAACATTCTGAATGCTTCCATTATGGGTTGTTGATCAGCCTATAGTATACCATAAAGCAGTATTGCTAAATATATCTTCTATGAGATTTGCAAGCATAATTAAAACTAACCTGATGAAAATTCTTTCTTAATGGATCTTGGTATATTTTCAAAGAGAATCTTCTGAAATAGAATCGATCTTTTCCCAAAAGAACCCTTCTTTATTAGATTGGATATGAAGCATCAAGAAATTTTATTCTCTGCAGCTTCTGAGAGAAATTTTTTTAATTAGGGTTCATTTTACAATGGCTCTCAATTCAGGAGGTTTTTCTCTTACAAGGGTATTTTTATAGAATTTCTAGGCCCTTAAAAAAGGATGCTTAAGTATTTAGAAAAAGATATATAAGCAGTTTTGGAAAAAACTAATCATAAACTTTCTGAATATACTGGCTATTTTGAAACAAATGATACTTAATGGCTTCTTCATATCAAATGTGCAAAATATTGGCCTATGAAATAATTCAACTCCTAATGGAAGTGATATGGAACTAAGATTTACTGTATTTTTCATTGTTCAATCTCGATTTTTCTATATTGCATTCATTAGAGAAGCCTATAAAAGATCAACGTCCGACATTTTTAAATGGATGAAATTATAAGGTTATATTTTAAAAATGTCGGACATTCGAACTTTGAAATAAATGGAGCTGTAGGATTAACAATGCTGTATCGAGGACATCTTTAATGATAGAACATGCTTGCTTAAAGATTGAAAAATATAATTATCCTACTAATTTAATATGTAAAATCATAAAGAACTACGTTAATACTTTGATTTTACATTTTAAAAATCTTATTGTAGTTAAAAAATTGTTAGTGGGGGAAGAATACGGTAATCAAATAAATCTCAATTTCCTTCAGCGAGTAAGTTATTAATTCTCTGCATCTTTTTAATTACAGAACGAATAGGTTGGTTGAGGAAGCAAGTGATGAAAAAAAATTTGACTTAGAGAAATCTGGTTCAAATCTAATTAATTTTTATTGAAAAAAATATTTTCCTCTGCTATTTTATCAGATTCGAAATTTAATCATCATCTTGTAAATGTGGCTACCTAGCAGGTAATCACGATGCTGCACCGAAGCGAATGAAACAATTCCCTAGGATCCAGAATTTCACTCAATTCACTGAATATAGTGTTTCTTTACGGAATAGTGCAAAAATATTTACGGTACTTCCGTATTAACGCCACCGCAGCTACAGATTTGGCGGTTTTTAAGTGCCGCCAATCTACACCTAAAATTTTTGCGACTTAATAATCTTTAATCACAGCCGACAGTTGACCAAACTGGCCGCATGTAAATGCTTCAGCATGGCATTCAGCATTCTAGTTTAGCCGTAGCACGCGGATCTATACATTAGAGAATTGAAGATTCGTCTGCTCATCGACTGATGTATAAAATACAAATCAACAATTCTGTTGTATAAAGATTCTCCAAAACTATTTGGGTTATCAACAATTCCGTTGTATTAAAGATTCACTCCAAATTCTATCTGGGCTATCAAGATGTTTTATTATTAGAATCTATCATATAATCAAAAACTAAGAATATAATTTCGAGTCGATAGTCGCTTGCGACAAGTCATAAAATAAAACACTTTATTTAAAATCAAAACACTATTTAAAAACAAAGTAGTCAATCGGATTTTGGTGGAAAATGGGCCGATATAGAGTTTAACATAGATTCAAAACAGTCTCTATTTTCTTTCACCTGATGCTGTCGCCATATGAACTCTGATAAATTAGATTCCAAATGATGTCTCTTGTTCCTCCATTTAGCAGTGCCCCACATTCTCTCAACTGTTTGTGTATAAACTCCTGTATCAGGATCAATAAAATTGTATTTATGATTAACTTTAGCATGTAAGAATCCATCTATTTCTATTCTATTTGTTTGGTAACCTTTCCAACTGTCAGAATAAATTGTGCTACCATCTGCAATGTTTTCAATAATTTTATCAAGAAGGGTAGAGCCAGTTCTACTAGGAACAGTGACAACAAACGAATCTTTTGTTTCTCTACATATAATATACACATACCCACTGTTCGGGTAATACTCGACCACAATTATTTTTACGTTTAGTAAACAAACTTTCATCAATTTCCACAATGCAATCTGGTCCACCTACCTTCTTGTTTGGTTTATTCTCCATATCCAAGACACATAATTCACGCATGTAATTGTTCCAATCTATAACAGTTTTATCCGATAAATCAAGTTGCTTTTCACAAAATTTAATCGACGTCAACTCCTCGCACCAGCAGTATATGAATCTCAAAGCTGAACAAAATGGAATTCTGCTTCCCTCAAACCAGTTGTCTTTTCTAAGTCCCACTTGCTGATCACACTGTCTTAAATTACATTTCCAAAACTTACGTTTACCAAAATAAAGTTTCATGTCATGGGAATTGGTACATTTTCGTTTTTTTGGTAAAATATTTCGCTCCTGAAAAAATAAAATTGCATCTTGTTCTGTTTTTGGCAAATCCCAAATACGCATTTTCGTAGCACTAAAAAATGGCGTCAAAAATCAGCAAACAACAAGGAATCCAAAAGATAACTGCGTGCGCCTGCGAACAACAGGGTTGCTGTGTGCGAACAAGATTGCTCTTTATTGGCGCATTAGCGCAACTTCTGCTGCGGTGGTGTTAATACGTAAGTAACATATTTACATACGAATCTAATTTTTTGTAAATTTAAATTTTGAATTTATATATATGTAACTTTTTATTTGTCAAAAGATGACGCTACTTTCCAATCAATAGTGATTATTATTAATGTGTCGAAGCAATAAAATCCTCCACGGCTGGGCAACCTGTGGCAGGATTATTATTCAGCCGGATTATGGGCGGGTATCAATAGGCCAGGTCCTCTAGTAAGACGAAACGTTTCCACGCAACCAATCCGGCCGACTCGTGTAATTTCTATTATATTCTATGTGAATACTTTCAGCAATACAGTTGACACCACAGAGGTTGGCGCTGACAATGAACATTCATACTATGATCATTCTTGATAGAGTATCGCAGATAATTTATAACGATGTAAGATTAAAATTTCGTTTTAATCTCCACTTGCTCTCAGAATGATGCGACTATATTTTAATATCATTTTCTAATCATTGGCCAAATTGGCCGCGTGGAAATGCTTCAGTTTTCACGTGAAGGATCCAGGTTTCAATCTCTGAGCCCATCCTTTGGAAACATTTATGGAGTCTGGGCCTAACCCATTAATCCCATCTTCCACAATGCGGTTGGCTCTTCTGCAAGGATGGGAATCCCGTGAGGGAGGTGCTCGCTCGGATGCTCAGTACACATTTTTGTTATGCTCGTGACGTCGCCATTGATACATATGTTCTAATGTGCTGTTTGTATAAGGCTTTTATTTTTTTCTATGTATCTGCAGAAATTGTGAGTCGTGCTTTTCTTTTGAAGTGATGTTTTGTAGTATTCCAAGCAGTGTAATACAACTAATGTAAATGTGGTCCAAGGGCCCCCATCAAAAAATATAAAATTAGTAAGGAATTTTAAAAAAATTCCTTATTACAGTTTATTTATTTTCTATATAATACACTATGAAATAATATAAAAGTACAGAAAAATATGATAGGTTACAATATGAAATTTCAAAATTAAAATTGTTTCTTCTTGCCTTTGCATTTGCAAAATCATTAATAAGATCTTTGATATCCATTTTTGCTGCTTTTTTGTGTTCAATAATAACGCAAGATCACGTATTTTTTCAATACGTGATCTTGCGTTATTATTGAAAAATAAAGTTATAAAAAAAAAGATTTCAAAATCATGAATACATCGGCAGAATAGGTTGATTTTTAAATTATTGTCTTTCTAGTATTTTAAAAAAGAAATAATTTATAAGCTTATAAACGAGGATTATTATATACACGTGCTCCTGCAAGTGGAATCACTATATTTTGATAATATTTTGAAAATTGAAAGGTACTTTATTGGTAAAGAACAGAACTACGACATTCAATTTCAATTATAATGATTCGGCACTAAATTTGAGTCCTGAAAACTAAGGAATTAATTCCAATAGAATAGAATTATACTGTATAATATATTGCACAATTGGAAGCATACAGTCAGAAAGAATTAAGGTCGTTCCACAAGATTTTGACTCGCCGCATATTTAAAACTTAATTTTCAAGTTATGGTGCATTCTGCAATATGTAACGTCGCCTGAATGGCCCCTGAATGCTGAGGACCCCAATGCCTCGCATTGTCTTGTCTTATGGTAGCTATGCCCGATTCCAAAGAAACGCGTTCCAGTGATGGGGTGTCTCCAAAGAGCGTAATGTGATTCAGGGTTTCTGCAAAATTTTATCAAAAGTTTCAATCGTTTAGCCCTCAGATGATAAAATTATGTGAGATCACTAATGTTTATAAGAATATGTCATATGAATACAAACGCTAAGGCTCTAAGGTCCACTGCACTTCACAATAAAAAAACAGAAAATGGAAGCAATTTTCTGCTTTTGCTTCCATTTTAAGAGAAGAAAAAAGGCAGTATGTCCTTTGTATTTGTGCATCTCGAGAAAACATATAGCAGTGAATAGGAGTAAGATATAAAAATGAGAGAGTATACAGTGAGTGTAAAAAGTATTCGTACACCTCAACATATGGGGGAAAAAAGATCTGCACGGAAGCATAAATGAATATTTAGAAGAAATAAAAAATGCTTGTAGTTTAGAAGTGTTAGCTTTATTTTTCGGAACAGAACCAGATCGAAATAACCAGAAAAAATGTTTGAAACTTACAAACAAAGAAATATGTTGCATGATCCAACCAAATATTAACAATGCTCAAAATTTTGATGAACTTCACCTAAAGACACAGGTGTACGAATACTTTTTGTGTGCATAATCATGCAACATATTTCTTTGTTTGTAAGTTTCAAACATTTTTTCTGGTTATTTCGATCTGGTTGTGTTCCGAAAAATAAAGCTAACACTTCTAAACTACATGCATTTTTTATTTCTTCTAAATATTCATTTATGCTCCCGTGCAGATCTTTTTTCCCCCATATTTTGAGGTGTACGAATACTTTTTACACTCACTGTATATGAAGTATAGCCAATGGCGTAGCTGAAAAATGAGAGGCCCCCCGCAAAAATGTCGATTGGGCCTCCTCTTTATAATAATATAATAAAATATATATTTTAATATTTAATTGCTTTAAGATTATAGAATCAATTGTTGAACAATTCTATTAAAATATGGTTATCGAATAAAGGAAATATATTTATCTATAACAAAACATTATAATGTGGCTAATATTTATAATAAAATTTTAAATGATAATTTATTTAATTTAATATTTTGAATAACAGACAGCATAATAAATACAAGTTTACAGAACTAAATACAGTATATATTCTAATATACTGTATATAGTCCCTATCCCTATGTCTCTTCCTTGTGCTGGGTAAGCTTATGTAATTTCCTATTGGATAAATAAAGCTTTTTGAAAAATTAAAAAGTATATATTCTAATATATTATGTTATTTCATTTAAAATACTTAATCCATCTAAGTATTACCTAAAAATTATTACTGTAAATATTATCTTTTTAGATAATTTTTATAAATGTTTTATGTTGGAAAGATGAATTTTATAGATTATTAATGAGATGATAAAAATTTAAACATTAATTTGATGATTGAAGTAAAAATTGCAAAAAAATATGTTTCTCAAACTTATAAGCATAAATAATTTCTAAGATTCATTCTGACCCCGTTAACATGCAGTAATTGGGGTCCATGGTTACTAAACTGTGGATTAAGTGAACTGCAAGTTACAGTACTGTATTAATATAAATTGAGTGATAATATAATTTCCAACATTGATATGAATTTTCTGTGTGATTTCAGTTTGTTTTGCCCCTTTTTGAATTTGTTCGATAACATTGAGTTTTTCCTTTATCGCTCAATAAGCCTTGTATAAGCCTTTTGTTTATGTTTACACTCTTTTGACATTATTTTTAATTATTATGGAAATCATTTATAACAGAAAAATCTTTATAACTCTTAAAATTTGACCAATACAAAATGGTTGAATGTGTAGCTAATCTCACTGATCACGAGATTTAATGATGAAAATGTCTAGAAGTGATATCACAAGCAATTACTTATCAAGGTAGGCATAGTAAAACTGTGTGTTAAGCAGACTCATGTGTTACTGAACTGCGTGTTAACAGAGTCCGACTGTATATAAAAAAATTTGTAACTAAAATTATATCAAATCCAGAATTTATGAACTTATTGTATATACTGCATTATATAATTTACAAAGTAAGATCAAAAAGAAACCAAACTGTTAATTTAAAAGAAATAATATAAAAATTATTTATTTTAACAAAACATTGAAGTTAAATATCAATGGTGTAACATTACTGGTTGACAAGACAAAAATAACACAAAATAAGCTGCTCTTTGAGGTAATATATAAAAACGAAATTACTGCACTTATGAGCAGTCCATAAAGTCTTTATTCATCCAAAAAACTTTGTTTGGAGGAATGTTTTCGGCTATTTTAGATAGAATAGAACTATGATACGTGAGTTGATAATGGCTTTAAAATAGCCAAAAACGTTCCTCCAAATGAAGTTTTTTGGATGATTAAAGACTTTATGGACTGCTCACAAGTGCTGTAATTTCGTTTTTATTACTGGTTGACACTATTGAAATTGGGTCATATGCAATCATTGTTTATCATCATTTTTGACCTTGAAATAGAATTTCACTGCTGCTTTTTAAATGCATTTAAACAAAGAATAAACATTAAATATTACTTTTTATTTAAAAAATAAGTAATTTACATAGAATTTAGAGATAATAAAATAAACCTGTAAAGATATTGTCATGAAAAGAACAGAAGTTTATATTTGGTACAAAAAATTTAAAGATGCTCATGAAATATCAAAGATGAAGCAAAGTTAGGCAAGCCATTGGCTTCCACAACAGACTAATACAATAAACAGATATATAATTTATTGAAAATAGGCAAATAAGCATTGAAAATATTGCTTAATAAGTTGATGAATCATATGGTAGCTATCTAAATATTCAAATAATTATTTGAAACTATAACTGCTTAAACTTAGTTTAACTATGTAAATCTAGAGATAAAGCACTTATTAGCAGTCAAGAATAACCTTATTTCATAAATAACAAACATTTTTGGAAAAACAAAATAAGTAATCTGAAGATAGCAAACAGCCAAAAAAGTTTGTTACTTATGAAATAAAGTTATTCTTGACTGCTAATAAATGTTTAATCTCTACAGATATACATAGGCAAATAACTATATTAACATAATATTATTAGCAGTAGAAAAAATTACAATATTTAATTACTGAAATGTATTTGGTTCAATAAACTATTATTAGCAACAAAAAGAAAATTATATAGAATTATATTTTAAATTGCATTAAAATATTCTTTCTTCTGCAAATTTAAATTTATGTGAAACATTTTATTCTGAACTTTTTGTATGTGGAATTTCAATTTGAAAAATGACTAGGGTAGTTACTTTTTAAATAACAAAGAATAAAATCTTTCTTTTAATTATTCTTACATTCATTTTTTTGCACTATAAATCCATGCTTCTGAAATGATTTTGGACAATTGTTCATTTATCACATTTCTGGTTTCAATTCTTCTTATGCTTTCTAAAGATTTTAGCATTAAGGCTTCTTTCAAAAAAATCACATGATTATCATCATCTTAGTATTCTCCTACTTTATATTATATTCATAAGCTCTTCTAGCCAAAGCAGTTTACATTTTTCTTATTTGTATATCATGCTTGTGCTCTGCAATTCTGTTTACCAAATTTCTTTCTCTCTTATTTTTAAATACTCTAATGTATTTTTCTTTATCTAGATCTTTGTTATGTAAAGGCAGTGCCTATTTCAATATCTCAGTATCTAGTTGGTCTTCATTTAAGAAGTGATGTCAATGGATGGTAAATAAAGATATTTGACTATACTCTATACAGAATCTTATTAAGACTATTTTCTTTCTCCTCTTTCTATACTAACTTAATTCCCAATGCTGGACAATTGGTTTAATATTTTTAAGTTATAGACTGCTTGTCCCATGATTATTGTCATAACTATAAAAATCTCTTAATAAAAAAACAAATAGATGCAATAAATGATAAAGGTTAACATTATTTTGTAGTCTCTGTTTTGACATGTGTATCACAGCATAATTTTCTATAACTCAGTAAGTACTATTAATCAGTTTAAGAGACTTTTTAAACTGATTAATAGTACTTACTGAGTTATAGAAAATTATGCTGTGATAGCAAGTGCAATTTTTCCAATTCCTCTGAAGAATTTATTAAGAATATTTCAAGTAAGGAAGATTTATTAAAAATTTCACTCTGAGAAAAAAATATATATAAATAATGTAATTATTTATTTAATATTATTCGTTATATTGATGGTTATATCTATATAATCATTTTTGATATTTTTTTATATTGAGATTATTATTTTCTGTGTATTTAATTTTTTCCCTGATCACTTTACTTAAGTGACCAGGGATTATACAGGACTGTCCTAGATATGAGTTGTTTGTCTCGCAATGAAAACTGTCCTGGATTGGACATGTAATCTTTTTAACATTTTCACAATGGTACAAAGTTGCTGTTTCCTTTATTTCATATTAGATGATGCTATTGTTATTAACTGGCAACAAATGCTTTTGCTTGTATGTGACAAGTATTGAAGATGATAAATATACTATTAGGGAAGTTGTTATAGAAATAATCAATTTAAAATTCAAATTAAAAGAAAGAATGGATATGCAGTATCTACCATTCACTAATATCACTGATGCAAGGTGAATAGAAATATTTAATCACTTTGATAGGAACAACATATCATTCAGGAGTATTAAGAAAATAATCAAATTTTGTATATGCTTGCCAGGCACCAATGCTGCAACAGAAAGTTGTTTTCAGAAAAAAATGCAGCTGAGCACAGAACATTGAAAATAATATTACAAGTGCAATTTTTCCAATTCCTCTGAAGAATTTTATAAGAATATTTCAAGTAAGGAAGATTTATTAAAAATTTCACTCTGAGAAAAAATATATATAAATAATGTAATTATTTATTTAATATTATTCATTATATTGATGGTTGTATCTATATAATCATTTTTGATATTTTTTTATATTGAGATTATTATTTTCTGTGTATTTAATTTTTTGTTATGAAAAGAAAAATGTCTTTAATTTTTTAATTAATTTATCAGATTATGTTTTTTTTATAACTTTTATATTAATAAATACATAAAAAGATAGATGCAAGACATTTTAATAACACAACTAAATAAGCTAAAAAATGATGTCCTCATGAATGTGTTAAGCATTTACTGTATATACTTGTATATAAACTGTACTGTATATACTTGTGTATATTTTTTCTCAGAAAAATTTCTGAAGTGGGGATCAGTTTATACATGAATCAGAAAAGCAACTTTTTTTTGGCTGGAGAAACTGAAATAATAAGCAAAGCCATAAGTTATTGAGCATCTGAAGATCAGGAAGGAAATTTTGCAATAATTCATTTAATATAATACCAGGTAAAATTTTATCTTACCCTGAATCAATCAAGTGCGTCGTGCCGCTGACTCCAACCTGCATCTATATACTGTAGTCAGATAGGCAATGCTGTGCTGCCCAATACGACGTGATGTGATGCGAAAACTTGATAGTCAATCAAGAGCTTACCTAGGATTCATATTTGAGTAAAAAAATATATTTATTTTTCATTTTTATTAATTAAGAATGTTTTAATTGATTTGCTAATAATTGATATATGCTTATTATATTTAACCCATTGATGATTTAATTAAAGTAGATTAAAAAGTAACTAATATAATGTTTACAATAACAAAAAAATAATTATTTTTTAAAATCTCTGCTGAAAAATAACTGTAGTCTATCAAAAAAGTTCATCTTAAGCAAATCAAAACTTTGAAATTGAACACTTAATGTCTAGAAATCACATTGCACACGTCATCCTAATAGTGTATGACATCACTGTTACAATGATCTTCATTTTAAAATATGATCAAAGATTTAAATACGATAACTCAACTTAACTATACGGAAAACAAAACTTCAAATGGTCTCATGGGAGCCGTGTGAGGTAAATGTATTCTAATGGAATTTTTACTGGCATAATTTAATATGAAATTTTTTCAGGAAAGAAAACAGTTATTCAATAATAACAATAAAAAAGAAAATATTTTTATGTAAATTATAAAAATTTATTACTATTTGTTAACTTGATAATTTCTGAAGCTACGTCATCCTAACGATAATGTCATACACCAACATCAATCTTGCTTCAAAGTAAAGTAAAATTTTACTTTACCCAATGCAATCAAGTGCATCTCAGTGCCGACTCCAACCTGCATTTACCGTATAAGTACATCAGATTAGTGATGCCCTGCTGCCTGATGCATCATGATGCAGAAATTTTCGTTTCTTATCCAAGAATCTTATGTAAGCATGCTGCATTGGATCACTTTTACTGGATTATTGTCAAGAATTTTTACGTCATGGCACAGCGTCGCCTATCTGTTGCACTTATACAAATGCAGGTTGGAGTCGGCAGTGCAACATGCTTGATCACTTTGGTTAAAATAAAATTTTACCTTTTAAATTAATATATTGGTGTTTTTTATTATAATAATATATTTAAAAGAAAAACAGCTCCAAGGCAGGATTATTCCAAGGTTATGTTCTAGGTAGCTGATGAGGATTGTATATCGAAAGCACTACTACCTGTACTCTAATAAACTTTGAGTTAATATAATTTTCCTGCCTTGGAGCTGATTTTCTTTTGAATTGTTAAATTTGGCAGTGTAAAACTTGTGCAAGTATTCTTAATAATATATTTTATTTGTATATATTTAAAGTTTCAATAAAATATTTATTTTGGCAAATGTTGTTAATATATCGGTAACTAAAATCAAAGATCATGTAATTTATTGGTTTCAAATTTTTATCAGATTTAAAGTGCTAATGTTGGGGGATAGGCTTATACATGGGTTTTGCATTTTTATTGATTTTCAAACTCTGAAGTCAGGAGGTCAGCTTATATATGGATCAGCTTATATTCGAGTATATATGTTATTTTTATTTGGACATGTCCTGCATCATCTGGTCACTTTATTCTTAAGGGATCAACTTAAGAAGAAAAATAAATACTTCTAAAAGAAAAATATATACTTCTAAAGATTAAAGATCAAACTTATTTGAAAAAGCTTGAGCTTTGTTGTCATTTGTTTACTTACAAGAAAACTTGAGCATTTGGATTGAACTGACTTGTGCAATTTTTACCTTTAGTAAAAGAGCATACTCAATAGTTTAACTCTTTGAAGAACAAACAATAAACTGAAAAGAATATAGTGTAGCGACCTCCATGGACAAACAAGACAGGAAAATGACCACCAGAGGTCGTGTACACTAGTGAACCTCTGGACACTTACTTCCGTCTCATCACTTTTGCTACCTCGACCAGAGTAGTGACCAAGGCACATGTATGAGTGTCGCAACTATTGTCTGTGTATATGCCAACTGTATATATGTTTTGGATATTAAACTTATTCTATTACTATTAATAGGAGTTGAATATAACTACCAACAATAGGAAAGTGTGAGGAAAGAGAAAGAATCCTATCAGAAGTTTGACAAGCCACTAGCAGAAGAAATAGAATACTCTTTATGACATGATTGAGAAATGGGTGAATTCTATTCCACCCATGGGATGAACAATGGAACTTTAGTTAAGCCTAACCAGTGTAATCCTTAAAAAAAAAAAATAAATTATTTTGTGATTATTAATTTTTAATAAAATAAATATCATAATAAAAGTCATAATTAATGTTTTAAACAAATAATGAATTTTAAAAAAATTTTTTCTTCTGTAAAATTTGATTCATTTTCATAAATAATTTATCAAGAACAAAAATTTTAAGAATGATGGATAAATTTAAAACATTTATTTTACAAAAATTTTTATAATTTTTAAATAATAAAATCACAATGGTTTATATACAATATTGCTATTCAAAATAATTAACAACTGGTTTGAACTAGCTTAATGTACTCATTGTGTTTTGAATGTCAAAAAAGAATGCAAATTAAATGATGATATAAAATAAACTAGACTTTAATCATGCAAAGTTAACAAAAAATTACAAAGTGCATTTTTAATATGTATAATTTTTTATTAACTTTCCATGATTAAAGTCTATTTTAGTTTGTATTATTATTTAATTTGTATCCTTTTTTTGTATAACAGTTGATTTGGTCTATTTTTTGTCAAAAAGAAAATTATCTATGATTAACCATAGAATGATACTTAAATAGGCAAAATGATATTTTAGTATACATTATTTATTGTTTAGCATGAAGTTGAAAAAAGAATTCATGGTTCCTATTGGAATAGACTAATTTCAAATACATATGACTTTCAATGAATCTATAATAATGATCTCTATAATAATTTATTATTGTTTTTACTTCACTTTCAGCATGTTTGCAAGAATTTAACTATGATTTTTCATTTTCTATCTCCACATCATGCAGTTTGCAAACCCAGCAAATTTTAACAACTGGGTTTGAGCAAATCAGTTGAATGACAGCACTATTTGTAGGTTAATGCTGCATTAGACTGAAATTTGAAAATTGGGTCTTTTCTAGGATATTCAAAATCAATGACAAGAAACAGACTAAATGGCTAATAACTATCACAAATTACAGTTCATGCACTCCTTGAGTTACAAACTTAATTTGTACATAAGTTTTATTCACTTTATATATCACTGCTATTTTTCCTCCAAAAGTACTATAATAACCTTTTATATATACTATATTTTGTAATATATTTTACAAATTAAAAGTTTTTTTATTTCACAGATTTGAACATAAAGTTCTGATTATAAAGCAAGAATTTTTTTGGTATATTGCAACTATCTTGGAATATTGTTGTAATCAGTGCTAGTGCCAGGTTATTTTGCACCCTATGCAAGGTTTACAAATGTGACCCTTATTTCACAAGTTGGATATTTTTAAATGAAATTTTAAATAAAGAAATAGAGGAACAAATTGGAAAATAAACTGCTTATCTCACTGTTATTAAGCATAACAAGTTTATAAATAGCACAAAAAGCAGTATGTACGTATATAACTTTAATACACAAAAACGTTTTCGACACAATACGTATCCTCTTCAGTTGTATAAACATTTACAGATATAAAGAATACATGTGTTCTAGAACATAATTGAATGTTTTGTTCTAAAGTCATATGTTCTAGAACACATGTATTCTTTATATCTGTAAATGTTTATACAACTGAAGAGGATACGTATTGTATCGAAAACGTTTTTGTATATTAAAGTTATATATGTACATACTGCTTTTTGTGCTATTTATAAACTTTTTAAGCTTAAATAAAGAAAAAAAAAATTATTTTGGAATACTTTATTAATAGTATATAAAACAATATACAACATATATAATTATATGAAAATCAAATTTTAATTTTTCTTGCCTTCAGTTTAATAAAATTTTCTACCAGTTTCTTTAATTAATTTGATAATTCTCTGTTATAATTCATTTACAAGAAGAAAAAAGTTATAAAATATTGAAATTTAATATTTTAAAATACTAACAATTTTAAAATATTTTTTTATTTCTTAACTGAATTTTAAATAGTGGTAAGTTCAAATCATTTAGGTAAGGAACTAAAAAAGAACCAAGTCATAAATAGTAGAATAGTGTAATGTGTGAGGGATAAGGAAAAACAATCGATACCTAAACCATATAGCACTATTTAATTTTGATATTTTAATAAAGTATGAATAAAGCATAGTTTGAAGTTTTGCACCCCTTCATGACTTGTGCTCTAAGCAGTTACCTAGTTTGCCTATATGGTAGTGCCAGCCCTGGTTGTAATATGCTAACTAACTCTATTATTTCATATTGTATTGGTTGTAGAGCATTCTGCTATCATTATGTTTAAAATTCTTGAAGAATTTTTGAAATTTTCTGAAATTTGAAAATGAAATTTCACATTCATAACTATAGTATGAATATAACTAGAATGTAATATGTTTATTTTAATATTTTTAGAATATTTTAACTTTAATAAATAAAATAGAAGTGATTTTTCTGGAATCAAGAATCAATCAGAGTTTTTGCATTGGAATTAATATAAATTTATGTTTAACAAACAGTATGAATTTTTGTTTAACAAATACGAGGGATGAACAAAAAGTAAGGTTAAAAGCCTGCAGGGAAACATGTACATTTTATTTCATACAATCAATACAGCCAACTGATAGTATATATATTGGTTATTTTTCGACATAGTCTCCATATCGATTTAGGCACTTGTTGCTTCATGGGATGAGTTTGAATATTCCTTCCTGGTAAAAATCTTGTCCTTGTGTGTTCAGCCACGTTGTCGCAAAGTGTTTCACCTCCTCGTCTGAAGCAAATCGTCAGTCTTCTAGGTGCTCCTTCAAGTGAGGAAAGAGGTGAAAGTTGCTTGGAGTGAGGTCTGGACTGTAGGGGGTGTTCGATGATATCCCATCGAAACTGCTTCAACAGCGTGGTGGTCTTCTGGGCTGTATGAGGTTGCACATTGTCGTGAAGGAAGATGACGCCCCAAGTGACTTTCACCTCTTTCCTCACTTGAAGGAGCACCTAGGATACCGACAATTCACTTCAGACAAGGAGGTGAAACACTTTGCAACAACGTGGCTGAACACACAAGGACAAGATTTTTACCAGGAAGGATATTCAAACTCATCCCATGAAACGACAAGTGCCTAAACCAATATGGAGACTATGTCGAAAAATAACCTAATGTATGTACTATCAGTTGGCTGTATTGGTTGTATGAAATAAAATGTACATGTTTCACTGCAGGCTTTGTAACCTTACTTTTTGATCACCCCTCATAGAAACTACCTTTGTAAAGCAACAGATATGTGCATTTATATTGGTTATTCCTATGATTTACAGTTTCATCAAAGTTTACACATAATAAGTATGAGACTAATTCTGTTTCTTTCAACTGTACAATTTTTCCTACTTGTTTGTATGGATAGATAAAATATTTCTTGTTTGAGAGAACCAACTTTATTAAACTCATAATGAGAGTAATTGTGGGAAGTAAATCCTTGTAAAATTTTATTAGTTAGATCTGTTACATTATATCATTTGTCTATTACATTATTGAACAACGATTTGTTGCAGTTACATTGAATTATTACATTGCTGTTATACAATTTTTATACATATTTTTGTATCTCTGTTATTGAATTAATAGTCTAGATCAGCGGTTCTTAAACTTATGTGGTCCGAGGACCCCCTCTTGAACAACATTTTTTTGCTGACCCCATCCCAATGCTAGGCATTTTACATCATTCAAGAGACTTAATTTCTGGCTCAATAACATAGACTTAATTTCTGGCTCAATAATCTCATTATAATAAATATTGGTAAAAATGTATCGCTGGTTATTTTAATAAATGGTCTTGCGCATGAAAATCACAAAAATTATATAAAAATCACAGAACATCATAATAATAGGTTCATGTTTTATTTATTGCCTTAAAAATAAATATTTTATTGCTCCGCACTTCTTGCCTTTTCATCGTCTTCTTCAACTGTTTGCAACCATTTTTTTTTAATTTCACGGACCCCCGGTAATGGCTACACAAACCCCTGGGGGTCCACGGACCACAGTTTAAGAACCGCTGGTCTAGATAATAATATACAATTATTCAGTTTGTTCCCAAAAGGGATAGCCAAATTTAAATCACAGATGCTGCTCTTCAAAACAAAAAAGTCTATGTAAACATGGGTCTAAAAATGTTTTCTTTTTGAAATAATAGAGGGTGTAAAAGCATAGGTCATATATGTAACTCCTGACAAAGAGAGCAAAGTCTTGGGTTATTTCCATTTATTCATAGATATTCTCAGTAGCCCTAGTAGAACAGGGAGGAGCCTACCCAGCCAAGCACCACGACCAACAGTGGTCTATTGTGCACCTACTCCCAGTAGCTTGGACAGTATTGCAATTAATATTCAGTTTATTTTAAACCACAATTTACTACAGCCTAGCCTATTAAATATAATTTAATAGGTCTATTATTCTCATGATACTTTTACATTCTGTACTTTCTCAAAAAAGGAAACATTTCTAGACTCATATATATATATGGACTTTTTGCTTTGTTTTGATGAGTAGCATCTGTGATTTAAATTTGGATAAACATTTTAGGAACACCCTGTATCTAGCTAGTATATCTGATATTGCCTAGAAATTTCAGGCAAATAATAAAATTTGTAAAGAAGAACTGTATAAGCACTGTTAGCAAGGTAATAAAACTTTTATTGGCACAAAACCTTTTCGGACAATACTCAGTCCCTCATCAGCATGCCTCTCTTTTAGTGAAGATTACAAAATTATACAGAAAAATCGAACATAAATTTAGAACATGTTCAATTTTTCTGTATAATTTTGTAATCTTCACTAGAGATACCTTCACTAAAGAGAGGCATACTGATGAGGGACTGAGTATTGTCCAAAAACGTTTTGTGCCAATAAAAGTTTTATTACCTTGCTAACAGTGCTTATACAGTTCTTCTTTATATGCAAAGCAAGTGGTGATATGTGTACTATGTTTAATAAAATTTGTGTTTAAGTATTACATCATATGACATCAGGCACTCTGACTAGTAATAAATAAATTTTAAATTATTTTTAATAAAGTTATAAACTTTAAGGATAATGGATCACAATAAACTATGTAAAAGTAATGTTCAACACATTAGCTCTTTGTATCCAGTTTTAGAATTTATTAAGTAGTATATGAAGTCTATGCAATTATATGACTAGTATATGAAGTCATGATTATTTATCTTCATGACAACATGCTAACATAATGGAAGTGGTATACTGATAGTGTTTTGCCTTATCACAATGTATTATTAAAAAGAGGAGAGATGGA
The DNA here is from genome assembly GCA_000484575.1 of Olivierus martensii. Classification (NCBI taxonomy): domain Eukaryota; kingdom Metazoa; phylum Arthropoda; class Arachnida; order Scorpiones; family Buthidae; genus Olivierus; species Olivierus martensii. The sequence continues at coordinate 44,644 of AYEL01087494.1, read as the reverse complement.
AAAAATTCAATCAGTATATTTTTCATTACAAAATAAAATGCCAAAGATGCTCTGTGTTTCCCTGAGAATTTTTTTCAGTGAGACAATGATGTTATAATCAGGGTTGCAGAGTCGGATAGTAAATGTTCCGACTCTGACTCCAACTCCACCTTTTAAAAAAATCTGACTCCGACTCCACCTGTCAAATAAAATCTGACTCCGACTCCACTTTTAAAAAAAATCCGATTCTGACTCCACCAACTCCGACTCCACCTTTTAAAAAAACCGACTCCGACTTCCTAAAATTTGTAAGGTCCGACTCGGATTCCTGCATAGTTAACGTTAATATTGTAAATGTATTTTATTATTGCAAGTGATTCTTCTGGCTACTTTACATTAATTTTATAGCACTTTGGCTGTAGATACTAAGTAGGCCCATACTTTCTTACAATTTTTAAGAGAGATTATCCAAAATTTGGGCTGTGTATAGGTTGTTACAATTTACAAAATCAACAACTGAGATAACAATTAGCAACTTTAATACACTGAAAAGAGAAATGCATGTCCTAAAATTTTACATAATTTACTTTATGCTGTTGAAATTTGAATAATAATAAAACTTTTCTTCTTGGAAGCATTTAGTTATGCCAAAACTACTTTAATATAATTTCTAAGTAACGATTCCAAGTTCTAACTAGTATATATGCCTATTAAAATAAAATTAACACTGGATTAAAGAATAAAAGTTTCTTTTTAAGTTTAAAATATAATTACATACCAAATAGGCAAATACCAAAATTAAATTTAAGCATTATTTGTAATAAACAAAACAGTTCAGCAAGATCAGTTGTGTGTTCTCTGATCAGCTCTGATCAAACGGAGTGAAGAAAATAGTCTCTCTACGCTGACCCAGGATATTTAGAGTTGGCATCTCTAACATCTAATTTAGATTTTCTGTCAAAACGTTCAACTTCTATTAAAGCTTTGTTAAATTCCACCATGAAATTTACTATTTGCGATATATTTGTAGGTTTACTTTTTTCAGTATCAGATTTGATTTTTCTTCTTTTTTGGCACTGGAGATGGTCTGCCTGATTCAATAATTTTTCAAAATCAGTTTCATTGTCAGTATTTGCATTGGATTTTGGATTTTTATCAAATTTTAAGTGCTAAAGTCTGGGTAGGCTTATATACGGGTTTTGCATTTTTACCAATTTTCAAACTCTGGAGTCGGGAGTCAGCTTATATTTAAGTATATACGGTAATTTAATAAATTTAAATTTAATTCTAATTTTTCTTTCATATATGTATATATTTACCCTCCAGCAGAGTGAGTGGAGCACTCGTTTGGTCCACTGGAGTTGAGTATCAAACAGAAAACCATATCATCGGCTGAAATGAGCCAACACATTGCACTTAAAAAATTAAAATGAACTCTTATCAAACTAAATTAATATGTTACATTGGCATTAGAGCAGATACCTTAGACTACCTTCAATAACCCTCTTGCATTTCTGTTTTTTATTTCTTATCTTAATGTGTAAGAGTGCTAGCCACTAGACTCCCCTAAAATATAGTCCTATATTTTAATCATTAATCAGAATCCTATGCCTAAGTTTCAGTTTGGCTTAGACCACAACACTTTTCATAAAATAGACTAAATATGGCTCCAAAAGGCAAAAATTTATCACTTAGAGTTGAGATTCATAAATTAACTAATAACACTATAGGGGCTTTTTCATAAATTTAGATAATTGATATTATTCATAATTTACTATCATTAGCCTTAAATAGTTAGAAATGTGATATATATCTCTAGCTCTAGGTGAATAGGGACTTAAGGAGTCTGGAGTCGTTTGTTTTTTTCCAACTCCCTCCACCCAAAAACCTCCGACTCCCCGACTCCCGACTCCGACTCATCAACACTGGTTATAATGGTATTATATGCTTGTGCATATTTATGATGTCACCTATTGCTGCATTATAACATCATCAAACATTGTTGCATTATAGTGCTATCATAGATTGATAATATTTTTAATAAATATTGGTGCAACTGTGATCCCATCCCAATACCATAACAATGTTATATATCAGTGATTTTTTTAATGGCACACATTAAAAATTTATTAAAAAATCCATCCATTTTTGTGTCATAGTGATATCATCCTGGATTAGAACAAAAGTATGAAAGATTTAAATACATATTTTCTTTTAGAACTCAAAATTCCAACACTCTGGAGTGATTAGATGTAGAATACCCACAGCTTTTGTTATCCACAGGATCAATGGAAGTTGTTATGCAAAGTTTATTCCTGATAGATCATATTGTGTGGGAACTTATGCAAATATATAGACAAACATTGCATTTTATTTATATACTATAGATATTTTGATTTATACAATAATAATAAAGTGCAATAATCCACAAATTTATGCATGAGATGTGTTCTCTATAATTTCTATGTAAATAGATGTTTATATATGAAGAAAAAAGGAGATATCTTATACAGGAAAACTTGTGCTGGTGATCAACTGAGCTAGGTGGCCATCCTGTAAGCTGTGGTCATCTTAATATCTGCCCAAACATATTGCAGGATTTCTAAACTGTGTAAAATGGCCATCTGTGTTTCAAGGCTATGGCCAGTGATATTTAATTTCATCACCTTGTGTCAACATCTACTAGGTGGCCAGCAAATCATGTTTTTATCAGAAATTTCAGATGGGCTCTAGATCTTCTATCAGCTGAGCATTCTAAAATAAAAAAAAACCTCAAAAGAGGCATTAATTAGTGATTTCTTTCCTTAGATTTAATTAACAATGTGAAACTCTCTCATAAACTTTGTATTTTAAACTTTGATATTTAATAAAAAATTTTGTAGTTAACTGTGTCTGGTGGCCACAATCTCAGCTGCTGAAAGCTGACCATCTAGCACAATAGAATATTACATCCTGTAATATTCTATTATCTTCTAATAACTAAGTACAATTTCATATGCACATTCAAATCAAAATTAATATGAATAATTGATTTATTTAAATCATATTTGTGTCCAATTGCCAAAAATGCATTCTTGTCTCTTTATAAAGGCTTAAGGAAATTCAATATTTTAATTAATGGCATTTTAAATCATTGTTGAATTCCTATAGGATTCAACAATGATTTCAAATGATATCATCATCAAATTTAATAAATATGGCTAATTAAATATTTTGAGGATTGATGAATGCAAATTAATTTTATCTTAAAAAATGAGCACCTGATCATCTGCTGTTAATATTCCATTTTTATTTATTACAGAATGGATACAAATTAAATTTTGATTTTCAAGAGACTCATCTAACACACAAAATATAATAAGACAAATTTTAAAGATCTTTAGTATAACACTTTGCTAATAAAGACAAAACTGCTTATTATCTATCATAGAAAGTTCTTAAGAATCCAAAGTACAAGTAGAAGTTTACTAATTGAATAAAAAGTATTTTAGTCACTGCTACTTGTGCTTTGGATTCCTAAGAACTTTCTTTAGTATAACTTAAAAGCAACATATTTTTTATTAATTTGAAATTATTTTAGTAAATCAGAAGAATTACCATATATACAGGAATATCTCACTTTTTGAATTATTTTTAAATTATTCAAAACCAACTGTTTTTATTATTATTATTATTATTTTTATAATTATATTAATTAATACTTTTATAATTAGTTAACTAAATTATTTCGACAATTTTGTAAATTAATATGAAATCATATAAATTCGAAAGACTGCACGGACAGATTTTAATAATTAGTTTAATTTAAATGCAATTTAATTAATAACATTAATTAATTCACATACAATATACAAAAATTTAAAAATAAATACACTACTACGTCATACATTTTTCTTAAAACTTTTATTTATCTGAATAGTTTAAATTATTAATAACAGAAGAGTTTATTTTAGTTTTTAGCCATTTAATAATATTAAAATATAATACGAAATTTTAATACTTGAAAGAAAAATACGTTTTCAATCGTTATATGATTTATTGATATGGTTGCTATGGTTACTAAATATCGATAACGCCAGTTCTCGTATAACGAGATTTATCGTTTAATTTCCGTTTTTATCTAAAATTATTGCAAATTAATACTTTTATTTAATTGCTTCAACGTTAATAAAATAGCATGATTTAAATATAAAGAAGTTTTGACAATTCGTACGGTTTAGATATTTTTCGAATAACGCAATACCATCTGGTGATTATTTTCGGTATTAAAAATTCGTATTTATAAATTGAAACTGAAATAAATTCAAAATATTATAGTAGCATCGATAGCTAATCATAAGGAATCCCCAGAAAATTATTCTGAGCTGCCGAAAATATTAAAATAAATAAATAAATAAATGTTTCGGTTTTTAAAATGAAACATTAATAAAAATATTTAAAAATAGAACTTATTACGTAAAATATCTCAATTTAGAAATACAATATTTAATTAATGAAATTACAACAACACGAATGACTCATCTTTTTTTCCCCTTCTCTAATGGAAGGATTAATTAATAAGGCCAAATATTCTTAATTACAACGACTATAGTAAAGTATCTTCGGTGCCATTTAAAAGAATTGCATATTATATTAATATAGTTTAATTTGAATTACAGTGAAAATAATAATTAAATTTATTTATTTATTTTTTAATATCACTGTAGTAGCAATGAAGAAATTACTATTATAACAAAAAATAAACCATTTACAACAGCAATAACGATAAGTACCAAGATTTATTTGAAACTATAATAGCTTTATCATCTCTTAATTGTAATAACAATGGTAAACTTATAGTAGCAATAATGATCCATCATTAGTATCATAGCAATAATAACGAATCTTTCTTTTGTAACTTAAATGACAAAAAAATGGTATTTTGAGCTATCATAATTTCCTCTAGAAATAAAGTAGCGCTGATGAGTTATCATTCAACAAAAAATAGCCACAACTCTATAAAATAGCTTATATACAGTGGTGTACCCAGAATCTTTGATATCCGGAGCGGCATTTTTTGGCCCACCTCTCCCTTTCCAAAAAACACATCTGTGTTAACTTTCAACACACATTTTCTTAAATAATTTTTTAAAACTGAAAATTATACAAATATCTGATGAATAGTAATGATGTTCCATACTCTTGGTCCCCCATTCACCTTGGTACCCCGACGGACCTCCCCCTTCGTCCCCCTCTGGGTACACCACTGCCTATATATATTCAAAATATAATAATATAGTACTGCATAGTATTTACTTTGATAATGATGATAATAATAACATAATATAATCTCTAAACAAAACTATTTATAAATGTTTGCAAAATTCCTTCAGAAATTATTCACGCAATAGTTTTGAGATAACGCCAAAACTGGTTGCATCTCAATAGTTATAAAAGTAAACAATGTGTGTGCTTCGAACTACGTAATAATTTAAACCAAAAATGAATTTTATTGGATAAAATTAATTGCAATTAAAAAATAAATTTTGAAATAATGCATGCATCGTTCTTAAAGATAATGTTAACAGGGCAGACGTTCGACTAATTAATTAAGTATTCCAATTAATTGCTTATCTGAGCAATAATTACTCGAACATACTCATTCACAGTCTAGACTTCGCTTTTGAAAACTTTAATAGACATTTATTGATTAGAAGCGAAGAGAGGAAAAAAATATTTTCTATTACTACTTTGATTTTAATTTATAATGATGTAACATTTGTTGATTGAATTTCTCCACTTTGCTTTTTTTCTTTTTTTTACTTGCTTCATTCGTATATTTTATGTTTATTGTAACGTGTAATATATTTACTTTTGGGAATTTAAAGTTGCGTAAACAAAGAAATTACGTTTTATTTATACACAATATTGTTGTCTCTATTCGAATTTAGTTAAGTAAACTTCCGCTAGATAACGCTACTTCACGGTCGGCAAACGGCCAATCAAATTGAAATTGATTGTGACGTAGTTTAATTTAAATTTTTGAATAACAGATTAACAGTCGTAAGTAACGGATTTCGAGGATTTTTCCCCGTGATGAGAAAAATTGAGAATTTTTAATAGAAATGAATAAACGATCAAAGAGACTAATAAATTTAGGTTAAATTTAATTAAAATTTGCTCGGAAGTACCCTATGAATTTTAAAGTTTAAATTCCGAAAAATTTACTAATTTTCGTTCCATTTGTGGAAACTTTATACATCATAGTTAAAAACTGATGTAGTTAATTTAATTAATTAAAAATGGTGCTTAAAATTCGAATTATATTTCGAAAAATAAAAATGAAAGGAAGATTTTACTTTGAATGTTGCCACTCATTTATTAATTTAGATTTTGTTTATATGAACTGCTTACAGCTTTTATTGATTCTGTTATGTGATTAAGGTATATTATAATTGTAAAAGTTAGCAAGAACATGAATATTTCAGCCGATCAGCGGATCAGAGCATTTGTATTCAACCTGAACAAAATTGTTTATTCATTGATGAGTGGCAGCACAAAAAGTAAAATCTTGCCCATTAATGAACATGAAAACTTTAATCCTGTTATCGACATTATTAATTAAGGTTTATAATTCTTTTTGTTAGCGAATCTGCCAATTCTCCTCTTGACATGACGTCACATATCAAAAAATGTACTGTTGTTTTTTTGCAGCGCCATCTGTTAATAAAATAAATTAATATTAATTTTTAATGTTTAATATTTTCTTTTAATGCATTTTATACAGTGTATGATAAATTATTTATTAAAAAATAAAATAAAGATAAGTTTTTTTATTACCTCTCAGTTTAATAGTATTTTTTTTTTTTTTTGTCAACCAGAAATTAACTTAACCACATTATTTTCTTTAAAGTCATTTTAACTAAATGGTCAAACAAATTTAATATTCTCACGCAATTTATTTAGTTTATTTCTTCCCTCCTCAGATTCTCTTATCGTTCTTTTTAGATCTCTATTTACACGAGACATCACGTGAGTCCTTGCAATATATTTTAACTGGAGCCAAAAAATCCCGTGACGTAAACGTCACGTGACATTTTACGAGAATAAAAAGATTATTAAATAATCTTCCGGGATTAAAATATACATCTCTGTTATTAAAAGTTATAGCTATTAATTTTAACCATTTTAAAAAATATATGAATCTCAGTAAACATAATTTCGTAATGCTATTTTGAAAATTAATTTATGGCGTTTAGTTTTGATAGCGGATTAAGATTTAATAGATTATTTTATGGCGTTCAGCTTTACACCTTAATGGTTTGTTATAAATATATATATATTGATAAAGGTAAATAAAATATTCTCTAACAAGATCCTTAACAAGATGGGATTAGATGAGATGAAAGAATATGAACTGTGCTCGGATTCACCTAAAAATATCGAGGAATGATTATTGATGCCGATCCCGGATTCCCCATAAGAAAAAAATACGACCAAATTTATGACATCCGCTGATATCAGAATTTTTTTAAATCAAATATAATGAATTATTCTTGAAGTTTAAAAGCAATCTAGGTTCATTTTACATAATATATTAAAAAATTCATCAGAATTAAAACGAAAATAATTATCGTTCTGATTATTAGCTTAGTTGTACTTGTAAATAGATAAATATTGATCCAAGTAAAGAATTATTTAACAGCTATTATAGCATGTTATTTATACATGATTAGTTGGTTACTTTGGATTAGGTGAAAATCATTTCGTATGGTTTTTTGAAAGGATAAATACCTTTATCTTTTGGAAGGAGACTAATTTTCTCAGCCTAATAGTTTGTAGCATAGTCCAAACGGAAGATTATGTTGACCATCCAGTCGAAGTGATTGTTTTTTTTTTCCAAAAAATATTATATGTATTCTAGTTTGGCCCCTTTTTACTTTAAAAACTCTCATTCTAACTAAAACGTCTGCGTTTTGTAGCATAGTCCAAACGGAAGATTATGTTGACCATCCAGTCGAAGTGATTGTTTTTCTTTCCAAAAAATATTATATGTATTCTAGTTTGGCCCCTTTTAACTTTAAAAACTCTCATTCTAACTAAAACGTCTGCATGTCCCCACTAATAACATTGGAACTAATTAGCAGATTATTATGAAATTCAATAGTGGTGTTCTGCCATTACGCCGCATCCTTTAATCTTACAGAATCGTTTATTCCTGCAGGATAGAACTTTATTTTTTCTGGTTTTTTGATATTGAATATTAGACATATTCAATACGAAATGATTTTCACTAATAGCGATGCATTCATAATTATTCTTCTACTACTACTCTCTCTAGTCATGTGTATTTTTATTTAATTTCTTATCAAAATTCTTAGTTCTGTTTTTGTTCGTAATTAATTCCCATTTTTTAGAAGAAACAGAAACGTCGTATAAATAAGCTTGCCATATTGTTTAACTGTGTGGCCCACTATTAATTTCTGAAATAATTAATAGATGTTTATGAAATTAGAGATGATGTGCAATCAAAAATAAAGATGCCACATCTTTCAACTGGTTTAATAGGTTAAAAGAAGTGCTGTAACCATTTAAAAATGGCGGATATTCGACTACTGAGTCATCATAATAGCTTTTAAATTACTCTATTTGAAAGATTGTAATGAAATTCAGTTAAAAGGTCGTGCTATAATATTATTGAGATTAGTCTGATAACACATTTTAATCTTACAAGTTTAATCATTTTAAACAGACATGTTCGGAAGTAAATGATTAGTTCTTTCCATCATATAATATTCATTATAATGTTTTTGTTTTATTAAATAAGAAAGGACCAGATTGTTCTTGCTGAAGAATCTTTTATGAAATAATCTTAAGTTGATTATCATAACTTTTGAATTGTTTTATTCTGTAGGAATTATCAGTAGAGTTAAAATAAGTTTTAAGTCAATCATGTAAATGATTATTAAAATTTTGATTATTATTTGAAGTGATGCTATTTATTTTAATAATCACTGATATGATTATGACATTTTTAATAGGAAAAACGATTGAATTTTTTTTTTAATTTTCCATGAGAAAATTTAATATATAGTTAATAAATAAAAAATGTTTAATTATTTTCACGATTAACTAACCATAGAAATTTCTATAAAAATCAGTCGTCGGCTATTTTTATGGTATTTCTTTAATTATCGAAAAGTTATAATTAGTTTAATTATTAAAAAAATAGACTTTGATGACATCGTAAAAATAGTCTACTTTTTACATGTGACATCAACATTTAATTTACTGGAAAAGGCGTAGTCATATCACTTATAGTTTGATGTGGGTGTGGTCCGATTCCATTATTTATAATAGGAATAGAGTGGTTGTTCTTATCGATAAATGATGAAAGAAAATCAACCGAATATTGGAAATTGTTATAGATAATAAACAATCACGATATAGCGCGCAATTATGCCTGATTTATAATTGATAAATTTTTAGATTGATTTTTTCTCTTTAAACATTCTGGAAGTTTTTTTTTTTTATAAAATATATGGAAATAAAAATTCATTTTAGTAATTTTTTCCGTAAATTATTTTTTATGAATTTTATTTTTATTTTTGTAAATTCATGATATAATTTTTTTAATGCAGATTTAGAAGATAAATAGACTTAAATCCGAATTGGAAAATATTATTCTATATACGAATTCTGCTATTTTTATGAATTTAACGTCTTAATGACACCATTTTAACTTCAGATATGTGAACATAGACCAGAAGAGAACATACAGATCACAAGAGAAGAACGTATCAGATATGTGAACAGGAATCAGAAGAGGGACAAAGAAATCGTTAGAGCTTTATTATGATGTAAATTTAATTTGTTTCCCACTAGATCTCACAACAATGGTCAAAAATCGTAATATTTCGGTATTTTTAATTCATGAAACGGAGATACCAGTATTCCAAAACAAACATTTTTCTCAATTAAGTTTGATCATAATTAGGTGGAATGTTTAAATCAAGTTTTTATTATAATAAAACTATATATATATATACATATATCCTGTATCATGATATAATTTTTTTAATGCAGATTTAGAAGATAAATAGACTTAAATCCGAATTGGAAAATATTATTCTATATACGAATTCTGCTATTTTTATGAATTTAACGTCTTAATGACACCATTTTAACTTCAGATATGTGAACATAGACCAGAAGAGAACATACAGATCACAAGAGAAGAACGTATCAGATATGTGAACAGGAATCAGAAGAGGGACAAAGAAATCGTTAGAGCTTTATTATGATGTAAATTTAATTTGTTTCCCACTAGATCTCACAACAATGGTCAAAAATCGTAATATTTCGGTATTTTTAATTCATGAAACGGAGATACCAGTATTCCAAAAACAAACATTTTTCTCAATTAATTTTGATCATAATTAGGTGGAATGTTTAAATCAAGTTTTTATTATAATAAAACTATATATATACATATATCCTGCAAAAATTTTAGTCACGTTTAAGTAGAACTGAATTTTCATGACGCATTCAGATTTCTGTTACATTTGTATTGCGTATAATAATACCTCAGCTGTAAATTCAGTAATATAAATGATTTATTAATAACAATAATAATCTTTATTCACCTAGCATATGTATTGAATACAGTAGGTAACTGTCATAAAGCGTGAAGACATACAAAAAGCTTACAGAGCAGCATAATCATTTAAAGACTGTTAAAAAAAGATTTATTGCGGTTAGTTAATTTCACTAGAGCAGTATTTCTCAAACTTGATCTCTCTCTCTCTCTCTTTCTCCTTTTTTTTTTTTTAAGGAAAAAGAAACTTGTATACCTCAGTGTTGAATTATTTAATTTTTCAGAGCATATAAACAAAATTAATCTATAAATTAAATTAGAATCTGATCTATATTTTCCATGAAATTATAATTTTAATTTCTTGATTTTTTTTTTATTTATGTTTATCATTAAAGTGACTCTTTTTTTTTTTTTTTTTTTTTTTTTTTTTTTTTTTTTTTTTTTTTTTTTTTTTTTTTTTTTTTTTTTTTTTTTTTTTTTTTTTTGATAGAAAGCTCGAAGACTTCTATAAGAACCAAAAATCCCGGAGTCACCACACTTTAAAAAACACAGAATTATAGAAACGTGTTCAAATTCATGTCTAGTGATTTTTTCGGCTCATATGAATTTATTTATAATTTTAAAATCTTGCCTGTTAAGAAGATATTTGAAAGATACAGTAGTAATTAAAGTTATATCGCTTGAGATATACTTGATATGTAACTGAACTTTGATATATTTAAACTGACTTTTTGTGTTTATAAACTACTTGAACCTTTATGTGAATAAATCATAAACTATTATTTTATAAATTTAATTCGGTATCAACCGTAGAATCTCTAAATCGTGAAGATGCTGCCGAAATAGCGGTATTTTTGCATCAGTACCTACATTCGAATATTGAGAAAAAATAACCGGAATCCTGGTATTGTAAATCCGATGTCATGTAATTAAGTTCTAATACTGTAAACAAATGAAATATGAGTTAAGCTCGTTTCTGTTTAAGCAGTAGCGATGCGACGCGGGCCGCGGCAGCATTAGTAGGCTAAAGCGTTGTAAAACAAGACTGTTCTCATTTACGCGTTAAGTTGTCACTTTATCTAGTTACAAAATCGAAGGAAAAAACATGGAAGAGTATAAATGCATTTTGCCTTCGATTTAAATCTTTATAATGAGTATCTTTTGGATCATACAAATATGGATATTTCTGCATTTCGTATGTTAATCGTTCTTCTACAGAAATACCATTCATTCAATCAGTCGCCATTATTTGAAACCAGAACCTTTTGCGATTGGCTGTTTTCACACACGAGAACTATTTTTAACGTGACGCTGACACGAAAAGATAAAACTGAACCAACTCGAGCGATAGCAACGAGGCAGTTACATCATCATTCGTGTTCGAACTTGTTATTGGTTTCCGCGTCTGTAATGCATCACTGTTGCATAAACGGGAACGAATCTTAAAGAAACACGATTAACCGTTAACTTCATCTCTCCCACACGCTGGTAATCCAGAGCTTTTAATATTGTATATACAGTACTGATGAACTTCAGAATGTAAGACACCTTACATGTCCCTGGCGAATTAATGAGGACAAATACAATACCAAAAGGAATATTAGTTTAAACGTTATTACTGGACTTATCGGTGTTTGCCTCTTCCTTTAACACAAGGATGATCCGTTCCGCCAAATTTCTTAGTGATTAGCGAGGGTGGCGGCTTAACGGGGGCATCTTATTAGGATTTGACTGTATGTAAAAATAATCCAAGTATAATCGTGTAGTAAAACACTGAATTACCAAATAAAGAACCTGGGTTCAATTCTTGAGTCCCATACCTACAAAAATTTCTTCAGAAAGGGTCTGAACGTAGATCATTGAATCAGTGGTGGGACAGGTGCCTTTTGGGCACTACAAGATCCCGCCCTTTAATAATCCTCGGTTGGAAAGCAGCGTAAGGCAAATAAGGCTAAATTAATTTAAATTATGTCCGAATAAAACAAGATATTTGACGAAAGTCACCTTAGGGCTTATCGTGGTTGACTCTACATTCATAGTGGGCTCATCTTCTTTCATGGTTCCATCCGAAAAATAGACTAAGCGGCGAACTATTCCGGTGCCCACCACCCGCCGCTCATATCCTTGATAAAGTCAGCCGTAAAATGAAGGCTGCGATTCAACGAGCTAAGTCCTCCTGAAAAATTTTTTGGAAATGTAGGGTTCGAGAATCTGAAGATTAAAATTCGGAACTGACTTGAAGGATTCGACTTTCAATCTTCAGATTCGACGAGCTGAGCCAGGACTCCTCCTAAAAACTAGAGGTGTTTTATGCTCCTGGATGGCCACTGGTACAACAATCATTTACCGCCTTAGAGAATCCGTGTACAGATCGTTCAAGGCAATAACCGACTGCTTTACTATGCAGCAATCCAGGGACGCAAAATAAATAAGAAAATATATGTAAAATGTGAGTCAAGACTAATGCTGAGGAATTTAGATATTTGTTACAATTTAGACAGGGTTATTTGCTTGATGCTTTCTTTTCTTAAAGCTCGTGAAGGTTTTTCTGAGAAAGCGTTTTAAACTACAATATGCCAACATATGTAATTAAATACAATATTGTATACTTATTTCAGTTGGAAAATGCTGAAATTTTCTGGCATTTTATATATAATATATAACATAGAAAACATCAATATTGCAAATTTTCTTGAAATTAATGAAAACTTGATATTTGTTTATGAGAATGTCTCATACACTGACTTTTAAGTGATTGGATTTTTTTTGTCAACAAATGACGCCACACTCCATTCTGGTAGAATACTATGTTGCGGGGCGAAATAAGCCCTTCCACAGGCTGCCCACCACTGCGGAGGGGTCAGCTGGATTGTGGAGGATGGGGATCGACAAGCAGGGCCCGGACTCCATGAAAAATATTTTCATGGGGTGGGACCCGAGACTCGAACCCGAGTGCTCCAGAATGGAAAGCTATAGCGTTTCCACTCGGCCAATCCGGCCGACGAAGTGATTTGAACGAAATATTCAAGATATTTAAGTAGCCTATGAAATAATTAGAAAGTATTTCAAATTTCATTAAAAACGATTGACAAGTCAATATGCAGAGTTGGACTTAATTATGGAAGATATTATTAACCTTTTTTTATTTTGATTAATGATGCTGAAATTCACTTTATCGCTTTCCAATAATCTTTTATCATATAGATTTTTATACAGGTGAAGTTTCTTTTCACACATTTTTCTTACATTCTGATATTCTCAAAAATACTGAATGATGTCGAAAAGACCAGCTATTATTTCAAATTACTGTCTTAATTACTCGTTCATTCAGCCGGATCCACACATCTTCAGAGATTTTTCAGGAAAGGTCCAGAACTTTATTTTCCATTTGATGTTTGACTTCGAACCAAAAATGTATGCGATTGACGATGATCAATGAAATGATCAGTCGATTAATACCAACCGGGTGAAAAGCGGTGTTAAATCACTCTTTAAAAATTCCAAAACATTCAAGGCTACCAGACAATTTAAAATATGTCTCAGAAAGAGGTAGTATGTTTTAAATTTCCGTAATTATTGAGAATTCAAATTTTAGCGCCTCCGTCAAAAATCAAGTTCAAAAGTTACTGACATGATTTATGTGTCTATATTGACTATATTATCATTTATACACATAGAGGTAAGAAGTTCTAACCTCTATGTGTATAAATGAAATTATAAAATAAGAAATAAAATTATCATCGATGAAAATTATTTATTTATTTTTAATGTTAATTTTGGCCGGTAGGTAGCGTTGAACGTTGATGAAAAGATGGCTCCTGCTTCAGGTAGATTTGTAAAAATTTTGTGATCAAAATTTAAAAGTGAGTTAAATTAATATTACATTAAATTAAATGTAATTTATTAAATACTAATTGACAATAATTTTTTTATAGTTGAGTATGCAAGATTTTACTCTACCTGCTATACAACGAATTGGATTTTGGTTTTTACAAAGAAACGATCAAGAAAGATTCAAGAATCTAAACTTAAATAAATAAATTAAATTTTGGAATACGATTCGTAAACGGTATGATTAATGGTTCTTTTTGTTCGTTATTTATTTATTTATTAGTAAATGTAGAATCCTGCTCACGTGAAATTTCTTATTGTATCGTCGTTGTATGTAAATACTTCTGTTTGTTGAATCTTTGTATTATAATAAATAGGTGTTATATTGGATAATCACAGAGATAAAATGTTGGTATACCAAAATGTTTATTTTAAAGTCAAAATTAATATCTGAAATTTTTGTAATTTTTACATATACCTCACCATCGTGTTTTTTAATTAATTTGCATCCCATCTTTTTTGTAATATATTTAGGACCCCTAAGACTATATAAAGTGGTAGTGCTCAAAGAGATATAATAAAAAATTAATTCAAACACATACACGAAAAAAAAAATCTACCAATAATCTAAAAGCAGGAGCGGGCAATTATTTTCTGCCATGATACCAAAAAAGTATACAAAATAATTTAAAATATACCTCAGAAAGAGTTAATATGTTTTAATTACTTTTAAGCATATCAAAAATAGGAAGCTTATCAAAAATTACCTACCCTTTAAGTTTGATTAAAATTTAAATTTTATAAGCTTATTGATTTTATTGATGCCATTCATATGTATCCTATAGAGATATGTTGTATACAGTTGTATCCAGCAGCTAACGTTTTAATTGAGATCCACTTATTTAAGTATAATATTTTGATTAATATTAAAATTTAATAGATAATTAATGTTCCTCTACTTATGATCATTCAACTTATGATAAATAGATCTTACAGTTGCTATTTCAATATTTTAAACTTGCTATTTTCACTGCACAATGGCTAGAAATACTGTTTTCTGTTTTATTGAAAGTTAGTTTTCTGGATTTGAGAACAGATTTTTATTAACTAAAGCACTTTTGGCTCAGTTGAGTCGAAGTGCTTTAGTTAATAAAAATCTGTTGTTTAGTTATTATATTGATTCCCTGCTCGATGAGCTGAAACTTTTATATTATATTATATATCAGTTATTATACCAAAGAACTTTTAGCTTTTTAGGACAACAAGAATAGAATCTCAACATGTTAGTTTTCTATAAATAACTTTTTGGATATTTTTGCTCATATTTTTTCTCTTGTTTAGTTAAAATAGATTCTTGAAAAGAAAATTACCGTAATTATTTAGGCAAAAATAATGATAGAACTGATCAGCTACTAGCAGAGAAATTTATTTTGAATTTCAGTATAAAATCTATTCATGAAAGAACTGATATTTATTGAAAAATGAAATGATATTTGCAAAAAAAATTCAATACTAAAAATTGCATATTTTATAAACAAACATGATTGTGTGTGTCAATAAAACTCAAAATTTCCCCCAAAAAAATAACTTTTTTGTAGTGGATCCAAGGAGGTTAAAATGCTTTGCTAAGACAGCACTTCTCAATTATTTTCAATGTTTTATTTTTTATTTAAAAAAATGAAAATTATCAGAATAAATATATAATATTAAATAAATATATAAAACATAAATTAATATATAGATAGGCCACGATCTTTATAAAAGACAGAAAGTGAGATATTAAGAATTGCTAATTTTGACAGAAAATCTTTGAATGAGATTAAAGCAGTTTTAAATAATTTTGTTTGTCTTTACATATGGTTGCATCACCTTAAATAACTAAATAACTATCTTTTGAGTTTCAAATTGATTAAATTTGAAACTCAAAAGAAAATTATTAATCAATATCAAATAATTTCTAATTAGGAATTATATTACAAGCTCTTTCTTAATTAATAAAGCAGACTAAATCAAAATGAAAAGTCACCGCCCGGTTATCCCCCAATACGGGCGTAAGGCTAATTACGACAGGGTTTCGCCTGGTGCCCTGAAGGGATCGTTAACGACACTACATTTTTAACTACCCCAGTGCCACTCAACTCTCAGCACGATACCATACACTTTAGTTTGGGTAGGGCGCTCTCTTAGTCTGGCCCCTTACCTTCGATCTTTCCGGCATGGGAGACCCTACCAGTAGCGAAGCTACCGCCGGTATAGCTCTCAGGATCATTGGAACACGCAAGCTCCCTCACCACGACAAGGTGGAGACGCCATCGAGGGAGAGATGCAGGAGCATAATGTGTTTCTAATAATGGTTCCTAAATATTTTCTGATCAAAATTTCTTACTTAAAATGATTTTTATGAAAATTTATTTAACTGAATATTTTTTGGAAAATTTACTTTTTATTCCCCCTTCTTTCTTTATATTCTAGAAAACTCTCTTCATATTATTCTGATTATGTGTCAAAATAAAGTTAATTTTAAGATGATTTTAAGATTTTATATGATGAATTATAAAATCTTAAAATTTTAAAAAATATTATAGATAATGTCAATGTTTTGCTTAATTCTATTAAAATAGGCAATATTTTTTTATTAATCATTGATTTTTTACTCCATTTTCTCTGTATTTTTGTCAAAAAAACAAGAAATATTAATGTAAACAAAGATTCACCATTAAAAGGGGTGTGACACTTTTATTATTTTATTGCCATTGGGGTTCAATCCTTTCCTATGCTTTTCCTGCCAAGCTTATTACACTCTGGGAAGTGGTATTGAAAGTAATGTAAACGTCAACCATCAGGGGTCTGATAAGAGCAAAGCAAAGAATAATATAGCTATTTATGTATAAGAGGAGACATGTTTTTTGTTTACATTAGGTTTTTTGATATAAATTCGAAAATTTATAAAATATTAAATTAAAAATTATTGAAATTAAGGAAAAACATATCAATAAATATAAATTATTAATAATAATTGTAATATTTCAATAAATTTATGTAAATATTTAAATAATTACACAAAATACAGGGTGTTTCACAATGTTTTGACAATTTCAAATTCGAATAACGCACGCTAAAAACAACATACAGCGACGGCAGCACCGTCTATTAGTAGTGCGGAGTGTCAATTTTTATCCCATATACAGATCAGTAATCATGGCATACTGGTCGAAGCAACATCGTGCGTTCGCGGTAGAGTGCTATTTTCGCTACGGTGAATCTGTCATGTGCGTGCAATGTGCCTTTTGTAAACATTTCAAGATTCAGCTGTGATTTCCAATTCCTGCTCGTGGAACAATATTGAATTGGGTAAGAAACTTCTGTGCAACTGCCAGTGCATTGAATCAAAAGTCAACCAGCCCTCAGAAAATCGTCTGAACTCCTGAGAACATCGAATGTGTGTGTGTAGCAGTTTACAGGCAAGCCCTACTTGTTCGTTATGAAAACGTGCCCAAACGCAGAACATTTCGCTGGCATCCACTCATCGCATAATCCGGTATGATCTGCATTATCATCCTTACAAATTAGCTGTGACACAAAAGTTAGAACCCGGAGATTATCCAAAAGGAAAAATATTCGCTGAGAAGATGTCAAGAAAATCAACGATAAAGAAACTGATCCTGATCAAATTTTGATGACGGACGAGGCGCACTTCCATTTAACTGGTGGAGTGAATAAACACAATTATCGCTACTGGGCTCCTGAGAATCCGAAGGCCATTGAAGAGAAGCCATTACACGACAAGCGAATAACTGTATGGGCAGGTGTGGCATTGTGGGGTATCGTCGGCCCGTATTTTTTCGAAGGAACTGTAAACACTACGCAGTATACAGAGATGTTGAATACGTTCCTAATCCCTACGCTTCGCCGTCGTAGACATCTCCGGTCAACTTGGTTCCAACAAGACAGCCCGACATGCCACACATCCAACAAGATCTTGAAAGTTCTCCGTGAAGCGTTTGGCAACAGCATAATTTCCAAACGTGCTTGTGTTGAATGGCTGCCTCGCTCGCCTGATTTAACCATGCCAGATTTTTACCTATGGGGTTATTTGAAGGCAAGAGTGTACTCCAACCGGCTGAGAAGCTTGCAACAGTTAAAAGATTGAATTTGCGATGAAATTTCCAGAATTCCTCCAGTAGTTACGAAAGATGAGTTCAAAAACTGGGTGAAACGCCTCAAGTATTGTGTAGCTGTGAATGGTCGTCATTTATCCGATGTATTATTTCATAAGTAAACTTGAATAAATGTTGTATTTTGTGTAAAATGTTCAACTTTGTTTCGCGATTAGTTTGAGAGTTATTCAAATTTTAAATCATCAAAACATTGTGAAACACCTGTATCTTAATATTCATTAATCAAAATTTGCATATTACAGTCGAAGTTGGTTATAAGGGAATCGATGGGACTTACACTTTTTTGTCCTTTTAAGCGATCTCTCTAATATCTGAATGCGCAACAAATCAGTTCATCATCAGATGGACAAAGTAAATATTGAAGACTTTTCAACTAGGGTTGTTATTTCAGTTTTAACCGAATATCGATTGTTTGATTTTTTATTCGATTACCAGTTATGGATCTTGTATCTGCAGTATACATAAAATGGGAAATAATTAATACTAGATATTACCTGCTCATATAAATGAGCAGAAATCTTGTCATTTAGTGTCATAAACTTGGAGTGTAACTCTAAAACTTCTATGAACTTATATAACAAATTATTAGATGGTGCCATTTTTTAGGGAACAGTGCCACCTGCAGATTTTGTCTTATAGAGAAATTATAATTTAATTTGTATTCATTAATTTTTAAATTATTAATAATGACAAAAAATTTTGGCTATCACAGAAATCCAAGGATCAGACTTTTTAACGATTTCTATTTATAAGAATTGATAGAGAGAGAAAAAAGCAAAAAATTGGCGTTTTATGATGTTTTTGTTATTTTTAAATAAATTACACTGATCGCCAGCCGATATAAAGCAAGATGAAAAGTAGGTCATCACAACGGAGAGTACAGAAAAATGAAAAATTATCTCCCTTATAGCCGAAGTTTCCATTATTTCTGAATCCACTATATCCGACGAAAAATACACACAAAAATGTGTTTTTTGCCAGGACCGGACGTGTTTGTCCCTTATATCCGAATTTCCCTTATAGTCGACTCCCTAATAACCCACTTCGACTTTAATTTGTTTTTTATTAATTTTTTTTTAAAGTATGCTCCTATTTTCTTCATTTATGGCTTATTTTATTCAAAAGATCAGCTCCTATCCGAAAATTGCAATTATTTCATTGGATGGTTAAATCTTCATATAAAAAAAATTGTGTTTTCTGCAATCTCATATACAGAAACAATTCTGAAAAAATAAAATTTAAAAAATATTTATATTGTTAGAAAAAGAATAAAAAAATATAATAAACTGTAAAAATTTTAAAAGATTTGACAAAAATTGAGTGAGATTTGACAATTTTAATTTTTTGCATATTAATTAGTTTATAAATTCCTATTTCTAACAATTAAGTAGAATACTTATATTAAAAAACTTTATTAGTTGCAAATTACATTCAGTATATAAACATAGAAACGTTTTCGGTCTATATGACTTTCATCAGCTGTACATATGCTATACACCTATATACATATATTATATAAGGCTATTATGGTTTTTCACACAAACTGCTTAAACTTATATACTCAATTATAAAGATGATTTGTATTACATTAATTATAGACATTTTTATTGCTAATATCGATTTGTATTCATAAATCATGAAAATCATTTGATAGTTTCTATTTTTTTATTAACAATCATCTAATGAAAAATCGTTTGCCTTTTCCTCTTTCATTCAGCAATCAACTGTTGATAGTAAGACATTGCATCCATGATATTTAGTCTTGCCTTTGAACTTCTAGTGTCAATAACTAGACATTGTAACCCATGACACTTCATCTTGCCTTTGAACTTCTATTAATTTGGATCATTTTGTATAAACTGATCCATAATTTCCGTAATAGTTTTTTGTATAAACTGATCCATAATTTCTGTAATAATGGCTAAACTTTAAATGTAAAACAATGTTGATGAACAATCATAAATTTGAACTGTGACCGCAGCAGACTTTCCTGTGTGCTGCACTGAACTGATATCAAACACATTGTGAGACGGCATTGGCATATCAAACAACAAATTAGTGTGATTTCGGATTTATGTGAGTATAACAGTTTAAAAAACTGCGCCAAAGTGAATCAATAAAAAAATATAGAATTAAAAAAAAAACACATTAAACAGAGCAGCGTTAAGTGGAGTCTTACTGTATGTAGATATGTAATTGATAATTTAGATAAAACTTTATCTTTTAATTTTTAAAATTATTGTATATTTTAATATTAGTAATGAATAATTATATTTCTTTAAAAGCATTATTAATTATTGTATATTAATTATAATTATTTTTTTGAATTTTCTATGTATGCTTTTAATTTTTTCTAAAAATAATAAACAATTCAATATGCATAATGTGAAAATATAATTTTTATAAAGACTATCATACATACAAAGTAAACAAAAATAAAAATAAAACTAAAAACCTAACTGCTTTTGTCTGTGTTTAAATAACTATTAAACAAATACTAAGCACACATAAGTAGTCCAAAACTTTTAACATAATAATTTAATTAGAATAACATTTTTGGCTTCTACACCATTATCAGCTCTTACAAATATTTAATGGAATACCATGAAATATGCTATGGTTCTAGGACTATAAACGTAACATTAAGAACTCGAATGCAAAAGTTTTAAAAAACAATTGCTTAAAAAATTCTGCATTAATTTTAAGTTTCTAACATACTCTTACAATCAGGGCTACAGTCTAACCGAATAAAATTAATCCCATTAAAAACAACATTTACTCGTAGAACAATATAAATCCAACCGCATAATAAATCTCCTTAAATACAAAATAATATTTGCAACAAAAATCATCCTCGGTCGATATCTCATTAGGAACCTTGTTGTAAAGCAAACTTCCAGGCTTTAGATATATTATTCATTTGTCTATCGTTAATTACTAACCCGTTTTTACTACCTTCATATATCTGTAACTCTTCTGCGGTGAATAGCTCTTTCATGTTATTAAAAGGCTTCAGTATTCTGCTTTTCTCCCACTCTATTTGCACATTACACTCGTATGCTCTCTTAGCCAGTGCAGTGTTCAAATTAGCTTTTTCTATGTCCCTTTTATGTTCGCTTATCCTATCTTTCAGATTTCTTGCTGTCGCCCCAATATACACCTTCTTTCTACTATTTTCTAGATTTTTCAATGGTATTTCATAAACTCCTGTTCTCTCTCCTTCTTTGTACATATCTTTCCTGTTTCTGAGTGCATTGAAAACAGTTCATGCCTTTTTCAATGTTGACTTCTTTCCACTTTTTTTTAATATTCTATTCACTGTTCTAAATTGTTTTAGTGCATCTGGCACTATTGTAAAATCTGCTCTATGCCGATTTTCCGTTAATTCTATCTCACTCAGCTTTTCATCTCTACTACTATTCAACCTACTTATCCATTTCCTAAGCAATTCCTTAAACAACTTATCAATCATATTCCTGTTATAACCATGCTTTTGCACTATAATTTTAATCTGGTTCAATTCATTACCTCTCAACCTCTCATCAGAGCAATGAGTAAGCACTCTACTGACATATGATCTCAAAGCTGCTTTTTTATTACGCCATTTGTCGTTTGACCATTCCAGTATAATTATAAGGCTGCTCATTGGCTTCCTATACACTGACGTTGTAATCAAGAGGCCATCTTTTCAAGCTTATATTTAAAAAATGTATTATCTTTCTCTCTTTTTGCTCCAATTTTAATTTTAAGCCATAACTCGGTAGTGTGAAGAGTTCCTGAAGCCTTTCTGTTTTATTTGTTTCCTTCCATATTACAAAAACATCTTTAAAGCAATTGTTTTTTAAAACTTTTGTATTCAAGTTCTTAATGTTACGTTTATAGCCCAAGAACTGTAGCATTTTTCGTAGTATTCCATTAAGTGTTGTAAGAGCTGATGATGGCATAGAAGTTGAAAATAACAGAAACAAGCTGATGTTGAGTTATTTCTGACGTCAAAAAAGACTAATCATTGATGACTCGCTGTTGAGGTTTGGAACGCGCCCTTTCTGTGGCGGAACTCGGCCAAATGGAAAACATTACACACGGCGGTGAGCTATAAAAATTTTAACAAAGGGCTCGCACTTTATAAAAGCAATATATCAAATTCTAATTAAATGTTTTACTTTTTATAAAAACAGAAAATATAAATAATTGTGCATGCAAAAAAAAAAAAAAACATTTTTAAAATAAAAAAATCATTAAAATTTAAAAAATAAAAAAATCACGAAATATCAGAGAAATTACATGAAATAAAAGGTTAATTAATTTAAATTTAATTATACTGCACAATTTATGCCAGAAGTTGTCATATATTATTTTCTTCTTCACGTCAGTCGATCTTCCAGGAGATTTTGAGGACGAACTATGATTTTTTAAAAAAGTTTTTACATAAGGCTTAGGATGAACGGATTTCTCTTAAAGGTTTCTTCTCTTTAAATTTTAGGCTATCTATAACGCGTTTGACCGAACTTAAACGAAACTATATGAGACTCTAATTCTCACCCTTCCCACGTTTCAAAAACTCTTTTTAGCGCTAAGTCCCTATCAACCTACTTTGCTTCGGAGGGCATTATGGCCAGATGGCCACTATTCGAAATGTACATTCAAATACGCAAATACGAGAAAGACTAACGTAAGTCAAAATATGATTATGACACGCGAGACAGTGTTTTTCTTGAATAAATAAACAAGCAAACAAAAGCACAAGGGCTGGCAAATTAAAGACAAATTTAACAAAGGGCTGGCCAGAGTCCCAGCCAACCCCCTATAGCTCACTACTGATTATACACGTCATAGCTAACGATACGGGGCCAAATTCGTACTAAATGTCTATTTTACGATAAAAGATTTGCGTGAATATCACCGGAGTGAAAGCGTAAGTGAAAGTAATGAGGTGGCTATAGCGTCAATGGGTGGCCAAATGCGATAGACAAAAATCTCCTTATTATCCGAGCCGAGCCACGGTATCGCACACCATTAAAATTCTAATAAATCCTTTACGCTTTTCTGTCCGATATATTTTGAATGGTGGATATCGAATAGCAAAGAAAAAGAAATAATATTCGATAAATAGCTTTTTCCATGGAAAGGTATAATTGGAACGAATGACATTGGATCACAGGAAATACCACTCTTATAAATTATAGCGGTAGATGATCATCCATCTTAATTTGTCAAATTTTATGCCTTCCCACACCATTGTACGACAATTTTCAATTTACTATTTAGTTATCCGTCCCTACCAATAATAATAAACGTCATCCTAAAATTGGGACATCGAGCGGTATAATTTTTTTGACTGGAAGAATCGGCACTTTCCCCATCAAATCTGGATAATGAAACTACCGTTACTTTTTAATTTAACTAATACTAAAATATTATTCGGCACTTTAATATATAAATAAAATACAGTAAACTTCCGTATAGCGCGCTTCCCTGTAACACGAATTCGTTTAACGCGACAAAAAATTGCAACTAGTAGTCATACAACACTAAAAACAACCGTATAACGAGTTATAGGTATTTATTCTATAGTATAACGCGTAGGATAAATAAATAACGGTATAACGTGAAAAAGTCATGAAAAAACTGTTATACGGGAAAAAGTCCCATATAACGCGTAGGATAAATTTTTTAAACATTATTTAACGTCTACCCTGCTTATAATATCCGTTGATGGCTTTTGGTCAGATTCATAGATTTCTATACATAGATAGCCTGCTCATTGTTTAAAAGTGATGCGGTAAATGGTGGGGTCAACGGTGGGGTACTTTCACGAATGTACATTCAACGCTATAGTAAATTGACTTTATTTTGGTGGCCAGACGTAGTCCATTTATTTTAATAAATGTGATGAATAGATCCTAATAGTTAATAAAAAGGGTATAGTACCCAAATATTGGGAATAAACCATTTTTTTATTATATTTTTTTATAAATATCCGTTTTCGATAATTCGAATGAAGTGCTCAAAATACTCCAAATTTCGCATTTCCTATTAGTTTAATGCTTCGAGGAAGGAGAAAAATAGATTTAAAAACCTTCGAAGGTGCATTGTTAAAAAAACCATTATTACATGTATTTAATGCTAAAAAATGTTATGAAAAAATAATGAAAACAAATGGAATGAATAAAATTTTATTTTTCTGACAAAGATTATAATCAAACAATAAACAAGGGCATAATTACACTATTAATAGCAATTATTAGCATTAATTAATAACAAATAATAAAATATAAGACGACATTTTGCAAAGTCGCGGATTAGAACGAATGGAATAAACTTAATTCTAACTAAGCCTCACGGTTAGCGACTCTGCAAATTCCAGAGTTCTGCCTGAGCTCAGGTCTTTTTCTAAGTTCTAACTTAATACTAAATAATTACAAAACAATTTAACACAATGTAACGTCTAACTGACGAAACAAAACTAAATATCGGAACTTACACTGAAAGTACCGATTAAGTGTTAGCAGTAAAACGAACAACAAAAAAAAAAAAAATTAAAACTTAAAAATAAAAATATTTGATTGGTTTATTTTTACAACATTCGTTATTGGCTATTTCGATATGACGTTTTAAAAGTTACGGATCCGTTATACGGCCTATGTGAGCGCGTAAACGTTTCGCTGTCCGAAATCGGAAGCTACTAGACGGCGTCGTGCTGGACGAAATCGTACAGTGGAAACCGCGCCTAACGCGGAACGTATTTCCCGCGCGTAGGGAATCCGCTGTACTAAATAAACTATTAATATTTTAATATTATAATTAAGCGTGGATATAGAAAGCTATTGGGATAATAAAACTGGACTGTTTTAATTAATTAAGAATGAGAACGCTAGTTTTTTTTATCAGATTAAAGATCGGTTCCCACTACAGTCCGTTTCCGTCAGAATAAAAGATTCTCTTTAACTGCAAGAAAGTGCTGTTATCTTTATAATTGATTATGTAAGGCTTTGAAGAAATTGTCGTACACCTTCTACTGAAATAAAATACAATCCATTTCCATCCAAGTGATTTATTTAATAATAACAATAATATTATATACAGAATATATTTCAAGTTATGAATGGTCATTGCACCATAATTTACAGAGCATGGAATGCAATGTCTGGTTCTGAGCATCTCTGTACAGCAAAAGGTGATAGGTACTTCTGTGACCAATGCTCAAGGGGTACGTGGACGAGAGTATTTTTCCGTCATGCCGTCTGTTGGCACCAGGGGGTAACTAACCGTCGCAGCTTAATAACAAAAACATTAAGAATTAAACAGAAATAACCAAACAGAACAATACTGCACATCTAATGAGGTTTCATATAGACAGAAAACTGTATATATATATTGAATGTAATTTTCAACTAATATTTTTTTGTATCAGTAACCTACATAAGTTCTGAAAATAGGAATTTGTATCATTGGAAGGTAATGAACTTTCAGACATTGATAATTTCAAGGCAGAGCCAGCCAAACATTATAAGAAAACATTAAACATTTTTAATAGACTAAGCGAGAAAATTTGATTTCTAAAAGAATAATTAGGCTTAATTTCAATAATTGCCAGTATACAACAGATTAAGATAGGATTGTATGTTGGTTTTCTGTAAATTGATGTTACAGAATTGCCCATTCTTTATGATCACAGTTACATCTAAAAAAATGTATTTTACTTTATTTTCTTGAACTAAATTCAATTCCAGACTAGGGTGCTGTCTCAATTCTTCTCTTATAAAGTATATATTTTCTTTTTGGTTTTGTGTATTGGCTGGATTATACTGTAAAATAAAATCTGAATTAGGAAAAATTAAATATATTTTTTTATAATAAAAAATTTTTAATTTTAAAAATCAAAGAAAAAAAATCCTATAAATTAAATGCCATTCGAAATATTCAAATGTTTTATCAATACAAATATAGAAACACTTATCTCTTATAATTTGATTATTATAATCTAGCTAATTTATTTTCTGTTATCTAAAATCAACAATATGCAATAAATTTAAAAGTATATGTAAAGATTTTCTGAAAACCAATATAAATATATTAACAATGAACAATAAATCCATTATTGCTATTATAAAAATAATAAATATAAGTAAATTTAAACAAAATTCTGTATATATACCCAGACCTCACTTTGAGATGTTTTGATTTGCTTTTTTCAAAAATTGCATTGTAAAATAATTAAGACATTTTGCTTTGAGTCATAAAATCATGTTTTAAGGCCATTCAGGAAATCATTTTTTCTTTGATATCATAATGACTCACATTACAAGATTCAATTACTTCTCTCGATAGATTTGTAAATACATGTATTTGGTGCCACAATATCAAAGTACAAATGAAATTCATTTATCTCAGTATTTGACATCTTTAGGAAATTGATAAAATCATACTCTTGACATTTATCATCATCATTAGTGCAATCAAATACAATACAATATGGCATAATGAAAATTTTACAAATAAATAGTTACATTAAAATATTTTTATCTAAACACATTGTTTTTACTTAATTTATTGAATCTATAGTGCTAAGTTACTTCATTTGGCTTTATATCGTTAATATGGCAATAAGTAGAAGAGATACAGGCATAGTTACATTTTTATTCTTTATACAATAAGGAAACTCTTCTTCCTTTAGCAGCAGCACACTACATTGTTCAGTTTCTTCTTCAAGTATGAAATAGGTATATTGTACATATTGTAGATGCCTTTTACAATTTTCTGTTTGCTGAAAATAATAGTGTCTGTTTGCTATCTTCCATATTTCAATTTGTGCCATTTCAGTCTGTGTCAAATTTTCAAGAATGCATTTCTGATCAAAGTGAGGTCTGGATATATATACTGGGTTGTCAGGAAAGTTCATGCCAATTTTTAAGAAAAATTCAAAGGCAGAACATTTAAATTTCAATATATATTTATTTACTTATATAGGCACCATTTTGTTCAACTGCCTTTCTTCATTTTTTACATAACTTAAAGATTTCATCCTTTCAGAATTTCTCAGGATTTTCAGCAAAAAACTTTTAATGTGTTTTTTTGTCAGCTAAAGAGTTAAAGTTTTTGCCATTAAGAAAATTTTGCAAAGACCTAAATAAGTGAAAATCAGAAGGTGCAATGTTTAGTACAGTGATGGCCAACCCCGTGCCCGCAGGCATAAGTGCGCCCGCGAATTGGTCTGTTATGTACCTGTGGCAAGATTTCCAAAAAATTAATTTAAAAGTAATATCATTTAACTTTTTTTAATCATATGAAAATAATTTCAAAATAAGTAATAATAATTTTATTTCTATCCGTTTTATTAGTTTGAGTTTATTGCAAATCTACTAAAATACCATTTTTATCTACTGGAGAATTGTAATTTACAAAATTATAAAAAATAAATAATAACTAAAAAATGTAATCTAAATGTTTTTAACATGTCCAGATTTAGCACGAAAACCTTTGATCTACTGACAGCAGTTGGCATGATCTGAGGTTGTGCGGGAAACGGCTCGTGCGGACTCAGTTTCCATCATTCACATTCATGCTGAAATGTTTAGGTACAATGACGATGCAACAGTATATTATGCTTGTAAATTGATATTAATGACTGAATTGTGTGTATTACCTGTTGAATAGTTGTTTCACAAAATTTGCAAATTTATTAAAGTTATTTTTGGATAAAAATATTTATAACAAAAAAAAAAAAAACTCTACTTAAAGGTCATGCGCCCACCGTGCTGTAAAAAAGATCATGCACCCACCATGCTGTAAAAATTTTTTCATTGTGCACTTACTTTCAAAAAGGTTGGCCACCGCTGATCTAGTGAATACAGTGGGTGGAGTAACATATCCTAGCTAAGCTCCAATTTTTGTCAAGTAGTCAAAGACATAAAACCTGGCATTGTCCTGATGAAACATGACACACTTCAGATTAGCTAGTCTTGACATGTTTTCTTGAATCACTGTATTTAATTTATCTAGTTGTGAGCAATACTTGTCTGAATTTATTGACTGGTTGTTTGATAGGAGCTCATAATGCAGGATTCTTTTCCAGTCCCACCAGAAACAGAACATGACTTTCTTCAGCTGAAGACTGGCTTTTGGGATGGCTAATGGTGATTCATTTTACTTCCTTAGAATCTATTCACTTAACATTGTTATAAATAATCCATTTTTCATCATCATCACTATTTGCTTGAAAAATAATGTCTTCTCATTGCATTTGTAGAGTGAGTCACAGATGGAAATGCGATCCATCAGATTTTTGTCCGTTAAACTGTGTGGAATCCCTATGTCAAAACAATTTATGTAGCCAAGCTTCACAAAATGCTCACAGATGGTAGTTTTTGATATTTTCAGCATTTCTGCTAATTCATATGTTGTGTAGTGTAAGTTATTCTCAATCAGTGTTTTGATTTGATTTTCATCAGTGGTGGAGTGTCTATCTGGGCATTCTTGGTCTTCGAAGTTGAAATCACCAGTTTTAAACCTAGCAAACCACTTCTGCACAGTTTTTTCAGGTAATAGCACCTTCCCAGTAAACAGTGAATATCTTGTTTGCTGTTTGCATGGCATTTTTGTCTTTTGAATAAAAGAAAAGCATCAAGTGCTTATAATGTACTTTGTCTCCTTCCATATTTCAAGAGGGTATAAAACTGACAAAATCAATATATACTAATCAATCTCTTTTCTAAAGATAACTGAAATGTCACCTTTTAGAATCTGTACACAACATTTGTTTTCAATCATTCTGATATATTCAGAATGATTGAAAACAATTGTCCTAATGCCACCTATGAAAAATCAGCACAAACTTTCTGGACAACCCAATAGAATTTTGAATACATAGAAAAATTATATCTTTCTACTGATTATAAAATAGTATTTTTAAATAATATGATGAAATTCAATATATTATAAAAAACAATAAAAAAATTTTTACATATTTACCTGTAATGATGCAGAAGTTTGGTGGTTTAATAACAGCACCAAAAAATTTAATGATATTCTTGTGACTTAATAGACTTAGAACTTGAGCCTAAAATTTATAATTAATTAAATTGTAATATAAATTAAATATGTAACATCAGAAAAATGATAACATAAAAAATTACATTTAGAGTAATTAAGAAGTTAATAGTTGAATTATATTTTAACCATAAAAATAGTAAAGTAACATTATCACATGAATTCAAACAATATAAATCAAACATTTCAATAATACAAAAGTTGTAAACCTATTTATAAATTGGCCTAAATCTGTTTTGAATATGAATTTTGAATGCTCTTTACTTCATCAATGTGTGTGCAGGTTAACATATCTAAAAAATTAATTTCAAACTGCATAGAACTAAAACATCAAGTAATTAAAATATGATCTAAACCAGCCATTCTCAACCTGCAGCCCACGGGCCGCATGTGGCCCGGAAAGCTTTTACGTGCAGCCCGGAACGCCACATCATGAAATTAATGAAAACTCAAAATTCTTTTCTTACATGCAAAAATAATAAAAATCTGAATAAAAAATTTTTTTAAATCTAGAAAAATTAGAATTTTCCTAATTTGCTAGCTCTTTCCTGATGCACTCATAAAATTTTACAGGTCATAGGTCAGTTTGGAAAACATTGATGTATGGCATTCACGAATTGAGAAGTCAAGAATTTTTTGTAGACGATTTTTTAGAAGTTAGATTTTTTTCACATGACACCAACCGGTTGCCGCCTGCTGATATAGTATGTTGTGGCCCGCTTAATGTAGCAAACAAGTGTATGCAGCCCGCTTAATGCAGCAAACAAATGCATGCGGCCCGGGAAAAAAATAGGTTGAGAACCCGATCTAAACCATGATTTTTTTATAAGCTATATAATATTTTATATGATAACAATGTTTCTATTAAGGTAATTGAATTCTTCTGTTTTTGAATTACTGTAAGTTAATTAAAAAATAGTTCAAGATTGCAGAAGTTAAAACACTATTTCACTAATGTTTTCAACTGTCTTTCCAGACATCATCAGGTTTAAAACAATGTATTGCAAACATATCTAAATTTATAAAGTAAGATATATTACCCTCTATTTACATTTGCACAATGAAAAAAAATCTATTAATTAATTTTATTTTTAACATTATATTAAAAACTACATAAAAGTTAATTTAATATAAAGTTTAAACAAGCAATAAAAAGCTTCTCAAAACTAACTGGTTTAATTAATATGATATTTTTTCATATCAAGTGCTTGGTGTTATTTACTACGTTAATAGAAGCAGCGGAACTAGGTTGATTAAAATATCTATTTCACTTACTTCAGTATAATCCAACTAAATTATATGTTATAATATTGTATTATACATATATACATAGTTATACAGTGCTCTATACAGTAGTAAAGCATATACAAATAATGAAAAATAATATAAAATAAATATAATATTTATTAACAATTATCTATATAGTATCAATGTATGAGTGATTAAGTAGTAAACTGCACATATATTGATGCTATATAGATAACATCATTGTAACAGCAGAAAGAGTAAAATATGTGATCTAAACTTGAAGAAGAATTAACTCTAAAATGTGAAATGATGAGCTTGCAGCTATGAAGATATCTCAATGTGATGATAAAAATAAGAAATGGAGAATATGAAACAGCTGTGTATAGAAAAGACATTTATGTCCCAATATTTATATCTGTAGAATTGGACAAGTCATGGTGCCATAAAATTGCAGCATTTGGAGTGCTATTAAAGTGTATATAACACTGCAGCTAGACTGCAAAAAGAAAGCAGAGTTCAAATGGATAGTAAAATAAGCAAAAGTATATGAATATACTAGGAAAATGATAAAAAATTTACAAAGTAGTATCAAAAACAGCAACAGAATCAGACAAGAAACAATATTAGAAAGAAAAGAAATTAATAGATCTAAATGCAGAGCAGTGAACATGTCTCAATCACTAATAAAAATGAAAAGAAAGAACAGTTCATTGATAACAAACTAATGTTCCAAAAAAGAAACATTTTATTTAATGTCCTATGCAATGACAAAGATAAAACACCTAAGAAAAAATGTAGTTTACCAGATACCATCAGGAACCATGTTCAGGAATATATGAGAACTATACAGGCTACACAGCCAGGAACATCAGTAAAAGAATAGCAGAGCACAAGAAAGATATCAGTAAGGAGATGTAATGTCACTAGCTAATGGTCAGTCTTCACACAGACATATTATGGGAGGATACATGCATCATAAAACAAGTAGAGCCAGGAAAAGGAAAGATAGAGGAAGTAATAGATATATGAAACAAAGAACAAGAGATGCCATTTAGTAAACTAATTAGACCCAACACTTATCAATAATGCATGCAATGGTGTGAGAAAAGTATGAAATTAATCACAAATATCACATATGCTAATGACATTATATAGGATTTACACTATAATAAAACATTTAGTTTTATTTTTTATTATATATGTTAATAGCACATTATATATTATTAATATAAATGTTATCCCATATAACAGTGACTCTCATCTTCTGAGCTTTACTACTCTTGACTATGCTATACAAGCAACATAGTCAATGAGACAGATGTTTATTATATATTGAATTTTTGAATCAAATCTGCAGAACTTGTATGTTGTTCTGTTCAATTATTTCTGTTTAATTTTTAATGTTTTTGTTATTAAGTCTTACATAATATATGTGCATAATATAAGTACAGCCAATGAGAGTTATATACACCAAAAACATTTGTGTTTATATCCTGAATGTAATTTGAAACTAATGTGTTTTTTTTCCTTTATATCAGTATCCTACCCAAGTGCTAGAAAGAGGAATTTGTAATAAATATGATTTCTTAGTTTTTGTTTTTGTGTGTATATATACTAAAAAACAGTTAAGTATGCAAGTGCTGAACTTGTAAGTATGGAGTTTATTTAAGAAAAAACTAATGGAAAGAATTAAATATACTCTTGGCATCTTTGAAGAAATATGCAGATACGAACTTAGATAAAATCAAACAGAAGTCATTCTGAACATTATATTAAAATTGGTGTCAGAATCATCAATTTAATTATAGGCCTAAGTAAGAATTAATTATATAAATTTGTATCCAAAAATGTTTATTTACAGAAAATAAATATTTTTGAATGCGTGTTTATATTAATTTTTGTTGTTTTGATATAAGGAATTCACCCTCAAAATTTAAACAGAACTTTTGGATACATTCTATATAATGAAAGATCCTCAAATCAATTATAAAATATGAACAGAAAATTAAATTACTATATGCCTAGTATATTTCAGTGCATTAATACTATGTTTTTTCATCAGTAAATATATTAGTAGATTTTAATTTAAGAAAACTGCTATCATGTTTTCCCAAATCATGGATAACCAGATTGAAGGTCAACTGCATAAGAAAAGATCTCATTAATTTGCTTATAACATTTATATAGTAGAAGTGATTGTTGATTAAAAGATTTTTTTCCTAATATAAGTGTTTATAAAAGTCAAGAAACATTTTTGTGAGATTCTTTAATTTATTTATTGATTAAAATTTAAAAATGTTTAAAAATATTTTATTATATTTCAATTAATCCCTCCTCTAACATATTTTCAAATTAGAATTTTTTTTATTTTTCTTTTTTTTAGTATATATGTCCATTCTTCAGTTGCTCAATGGTGGAGATGTATTCATTCAGTAAAGTTAAAAGATGCTGTCCTTAATATTGTGTAAGTCAAAAATGAATTATTTACAATCTATTAAACCAATACACTACTCCATTTCCTAATAGATCAATCATTTTAGTTTATTTTAATAATATAATATAAATAATCATTTTAAAAGGAATTTTAGTTGAATTGTGATGTAGTTTTTCTTTCCCTGCTCGAAGTGCTTAGTGATTGATTTATTATGAATTATTTATTTATTTAAATTTTTCATGTTAATTATAATAATTTAGTCTTGTAAAATAATATAATCAAATTCTACAATATTATATAAAATTTAAAAAATAAAATTAGTTTAATTACTTTCTTAAATAAACTTAATTGTTTTTTTTTTGTGATATTTTTAGATAATTCTGTTATAAGTTTTGAAAAAATCATTTCTTTTTCCATATAAAAAATTTCTTACTATTATATATGTTGATTACAGATAATTGTTGTTATAATTTCTTCACTAATCAAATACTTATTCTTTCATATTATTAAATGTTTATTCTATTAAAAATATTAAAAGATACCTACATTGAGAATATGACACATCACTAAATTTAATTTCACTAAATTTAATTTCATCCTATCACTTATAATTTCATTCTCTTATTCAGCATAATTGTTTCTTCAACTCATATTGATTACACTTTGTTGGAATATTGGTTTATTCATACTATTTTCATGGAATTTGTCATAAAATGTATTAATTTTGTTCATCTTATATGGCACTATATAGATCCATAGTCCAAATTAATCAGTCTAAATCAGAAAATGCAACACCATATTAATATTCAGCAATCTTTTTTCGGGAAATGTAAAGATCAAACATGTTCAGTCACTACAGCAAATGATTAGGTATAATGGCCAAGATTCATAGGTTTTCCCACTTTCTCCAATTCTCCAGTTCTATCTTTTGTAAAAAATGTTGAAGAAATCATATTGTAGCAGCCACAATTCCATTTCATTCCAAGGATGAAAACAACTAGAAGCTTATATTATAATAAGAATCTGTTTAAAGTCTTCCTTTAGAAACTGCTTTGTAGACCAATTGCAACTGAATCTAAGCAACAGATAACCTATTGTGATAAGTTCTCTGCTTATTACAATCCTCAGTTTCTACAAGAATTTGTTTGCAATTATTTGAAGTAATTAAAAGCTGTACTGTCTGATATTGGATGATCTAGAAAGTTTTATTAACTGGAAATTGACAGACCAATTCTTTGTAGTCATAAGTGATCAGGGCCACCGAGAGAAATTTTTGGGCTCGTGACAAGTCTGTGGTCCGGGCCCCACTTAAAAAATTACATCGCTTTGGCTTAATAAAAAAGGCATATAAAACATCAAACATTAATTTAAAAAAAGTGTACAGTAAATTCAAAATTTGATACATTACATATCATATAAAATACAAACATTAAATAAAAAGAGAATTTTTAAGTTTTTTCATCAAAGATTTTTAAATTTTTTTGGCCTCATCTGAGATGAGGCCAAAAATTTTAAAAACCTTTGATGAGGGCTGAATAAAAATTTTAAAACCTTCATCTATCAAAATACTATTATATATAAAATAAGTTATGTCGGCCGGATGGCTATATGGTAAAGCTATGGCTTACCACCTGGAGGACCAGGTTCAAATGTGGGTCCCACACCTTCAGTTTTTCAGAAGAGTCTGGACTCAGCCTCTTGAACCCCATCCTTCAATTATCCTATATAACATCCTATCATGGATGTTAGCCAGCCTGTGATGGGCTCTATGAATAGCTGCCGCCAGATACAGTATATCCCTCATGTGGCGGCTTAACCAATTACCTAATCTAACCTAACCTAAAATAATTTATTTTGGCACAATTGCTTTGGATGTTAGACAGTGCACTCTTGTGGCAGCCTCTTGGACATGTTAAGTGACACGTCGGGACTCGACAGTCGGGCCCTTTTCGATGCTGGACCCGTGACAAAAGTCACGGATGTCACCCCCTCTCGGCAGCCCTGTAAGTGATTCTTTATTAATGCAATTTTATTGATTTGTTTCTATTGTCATTATCTATAAATAAGCAACCCACTCATATACTTTTTCTAATTATTTGTTTGAATCATTTTTTGTCTTATTTTTTAATAACTAAAGTTCCAAAAGTGTATCACTTATTAAAGCCATAAATAATAATAATATCAAAAATATTTATCATCCTAATTTGACTTATTGATAATATTTATGCTTAATTGTCAATTATATTAATCTCACTTTTCTTAACTCCACATATAGTAATTTAAAAATTAGATCCTCAACATGCAAGTGAGATATTCAAAATACATACATGGAAGTATAAATTTGAATGTGAGCAGTTTGAAAAATTTGTAATTCTCTGGTTATAAAACAAACAACCAATCTAATTGATTGTGATATACCACAGTTAAACAAATTATATCCATATTAGAATATTTCAATTTTTGGAATTATAACTTAATAAGGATATTGTGATTTCTATTGTTTAATATAATTTATTAAATAACACACCTCTCTATCTCTGTCAAATATAATATTAAAATAAAAGTATAAAACAGCATTAAGGCAGAAGTAGCATTTACTCTACAAAATTGTTATCAATGTTTTAGTACTCTCATCAGTCATTACATAATTCCAAAAAGACTACAAATTTTTGAACTACAAATTCCTGTAGCTGACAGAGAAGGAAGAATATTAATATTATAAGGTACTAACAAAATTCAAATAAATACATGTGCTTCTCAAGTTATGAACTTAATTCATCCACAAGTTTTGTTCATAACTCAGATATTGCTGTTATTTAGTCCCTAAAAGTACTGAAATAACTTTATATACTGTGTTTTGTAATATATTTCATATTGGACCAATTAGAAGTTTCTTATTTCACAAATTTGAGTAGAAGTTATGATTACAAAGTGAGGATTTTTCAGTGTAATTGCTGCCATCTTGAGATACTGCCATAATACATTCACTAACTATGTTATTTTACATTAAATTGGTTGCTCGAGAATTCTGCTATCATGTTGTTTAAAATTATTGAATTTTTTTGAAATTTCAATAAGTACAAAAGTACAAATATTTGTAACTTGATGAGTGCATATATAATGTTAAAGATTAAATTACAAAAATTATTAAATTTCTGTTACATTGTAAGATTTACTGAATATTGGTTATATCTAGTTAGAGTATAGAAATATAGGTGGTGTGATTCCACTGACTGACAATAAGGAACACAAATACATTCATATAAAAAGGAAAAAGATTTAATTATATCTACAATATATACAATATACTTCTTAATAACTAATCTTAAGTAACTAATATGAATAGGTTACAAATGAATAAAAATTACGCAAGATGGACCACAATAATTAGTTGAATTAACGAGGAGAACACAAAATATAATAAAAATAAAAACTTCACTTGATATAACGTTCCGTGATTTATTATTTAGATGAAATTTCTTGGATGAAAAAGTTGTCAATACAATGATGCAACCGTATTTCTTCACGAAGAATTTAATCAGGCACACCAAGTAGACAAGGCTTCCTTCATAATTAGACGGGCACACTTGATGAAGTCAATACCAAAACTGTCTCATTCAAACTGAAGTGGATGCAAGGGGCTGCCTAGTGGAAGAAGCGCCCTCTCGTAGAACAGACAAAACAAAAAATATATATATCGTTTCAATTTATCAAATTTTACAATTTAATAACCGATAATTCTTGGTCCCGAGAATTAGTATAAATTAAATTACATAAATAAGTAATTATAATAAACGTGGACAACATGGATGACAAGTACAAAGAAAAAATACAGTATAAATTAAGGTAGAATACCACAACATACAATAACATATCTAAAACAAGAAGAATATACAAAATGAAATCAATAAATTACACAAAATCTTAAGGTTGTATGAGGTTGTATGTCTGTCTCACCAAATATAATTTTCTTTAAAACTCATGTCAAGATATTTTTCAGGAGGAGCTTTATTCATAATAATCTCATTTTCTTTTCTTTTCAACACATCTATTGATTCATATACATAGTCAATATAGTCATTTAATGTTTTCTTAATAATCTTTGCATAATTCCATTTAACATATAGGCAATGTGAAATTTTAATGAAAAGTGCCACAATTAGTTTTTTGTGTATGGAACTTTTGTGTTCCTTAATTGTTATTTCAAATCTTTTCATGTAACCAATATAAAATACTTTTTTGTATAAATGTATTGTTATAAATAGAAATCTCACAAACTCTTGATCGCAGTGGCATTCTTTTTGTCATTTCTGATCAAATTAAATATAATGTAGACTTCTCATACAAATCTTATACTGCCTCTCTCTCTCTCTCTCTCTCTCTCTCTCTCTGAATTTTCTTTCAATCTATTGATCATCATAGATTTATCTAATGTAGGTATGTACCTTCTCCATTCTTTCTAGTTTTTGTTTATATATGTTACACTCAACATTATGCAATAGTTTTCTCAAAACTTGAAAAGAATATCCATGGCTTTGCTGGAAAAATCTAAGCTAATTCTTATTTACTCTTATTATTGCTCTATATAAAAAAGGCTCTCTTAACAGAATCTATAAACTGCCATCTTGTTTCTATAACTAACTTCTGAGCTCAAAGGAATAAAAATGGCACATATGTGTCTTTAATATAAACTTTCACTTTATATTCTCTGTGTATAATTCTTATATTAATAATAAGAAAATGTATTTCTCTTTTACTACTATTTTCCTGTTTCAGTTTCAGTCCATAATCCTATATTATGTATAAGAGGTTGTTCTACACTGATTTGCTCCCCATTATCATATTCATCAATTGTATGCATCCTATTTTCAAGATACAGTGGACTCTTGATTTTATGAACTCATATGGACCCCCTAAAAAAAGTTCGTAAAATTGAAAGTTTGCAAATGGGAATGTCATTTATTATCATTAGAGATTTTTTGGAACCAACTAATAGTTCATAAACTGTATAGTTTGTAAATTGGAGATTCATAAAAACCATGTCCACTGTATATGCTATTGCTCTCAGTTATCTCTTTAATAATACAAAAAGCTTGTGGAAATACTCACTTGCATCTATTAATCGCCCTAGATTCATCCAATAGAATTCTGCCACCTTATCTTTCATATTGTATACTCTCCCACACTTTTTATTCATTCTCCCATCTTTCCTCTCATACTTTTCATGTCTTCCAAAGCATCTTTTTGTTCCTTTCAAAATCATTTTGCTGTTTTTCCTTTACCATCCATGCATATCTTTCCATAGCAAGAGAGATTATATACTTTAATAATCTTTTGAGCTGTTGATAGTCCAACTTTGCATAATGATCAAAAATTTATGAACAAGACAAAGTGGTGTGTAGAATTCTCTGGGACTCTCACAACAATTCTGTTAAGCTATATATGACTGTTGGTTGTTATCAGTATGATAAATTTTTTTTCTAACTTTTAAATATAAATCATCAAAGAATAGATATAAATCTAAACCATTGAGTATATTTTGGCCTTATGATGATATAAATTTTAAATTCACTTTATTTTTTATAAGCTCTAAAGGTTTCAAAAATAATTATCAGCTGACATTGTTCTGATGAAATCATTAGTCTGGTTCAGAAGCCATTAAGGAAATAATATAACTGGCTATAATAATGATTTAGTCAAATAAACACAAATCTTATAAACCAAAAATTACAAATTATGTTATCATGTGATCAATCATTCATTATAGCATAAAATAGATTGTTTCTTCATTTGCTAAAATTTTTAAAAAGTAAAAGTGCAAAAGATTGTGAATGCAATTAGTGCATTGAAATGTGATATGAATCTTTGCATGGATGGTATCACATCTAAAATATTAGTGCTATGAAAATTCTGTGTTAAATGGCTATGGCCTCTGTATAAGCAGTATTGAATTATATGATTCTGAATGATTAGATTGTCTGTGATTATCTCCTTCTACAAAAGGAAGGATGACAGAAGTGAATGCAAAAATTATAGGAGTATAAGTATGATGGATATGACTGAAAATATATTTGATAAATTGTGATTGAGAATGTGAAGTAACTAGTAAGAGAGTAAGGGATGTGCAGTGTGGCTTAAGAAGAGAATGATGGTAGAGAAAGATTGTATATGTAGGGATGGGAATATATGGTGAATGACATCTGATGGGTGGCATGTGAATGTCTGTTTATTTTTTTTTCTTCCTTTCTTTCTTTGGAATACTACTCACCATTCTAGGAGTATATAGGCATGATATTGTTATTGCACATTATTATAATTCTATAAAATGAAATATATCTTTGTTCTAATTCAAATAAATAATTTTATTTAAAGAAAAAAAAAGGTGCAAGTTCATTTATACATCTTTTTTGTGCTGATTAAATATGCAACTGTGAATACATCAGTTACATATTTTGTGTTTATTTTCATATGATATAAATAAATTGCATGTACAAAGTGAACACACTATATATATATTCTGTATATCAGCGTTTCTCAAACTTTTTCATTCATTACCCCATTTTTCATTACGAGATTTTCGCGACCCTATTTTTCATTACGAGATTTTTCGCGACCCCAAGTACCTTTTCCGCTCCAATGCCTTGGTAGCCAAGACAAGTGCGCACCGTCGTCCGCTCCAATGACTGGGTAGCCAAGACAAAATTTAAAACTTAATAACTTCGTAATTTTTGCGTAAATCGAGAAAAAATGGTTAAAATCTCAAATTCTATCATATTTTCCATATTTCTATCGTATTATTCAAAAATTTGATTTTCCGTCGATATTTTAATAAATTTTTAATTAACCCTTTAATTCGAACCCAATCCGAATTAATTAATATAATTGTGATCTTTCGACCCCCAAAAATTCAAGAATTGATTGTCCGAATTTGTCCGACTTGCTCTATCATGTTCCACATATCCTTCAGATTTTATCCTTACTTTTTTTTTACAGATATCTTTATCCAGTAAATTAAAATTTGGGAAAGTTTGGCCCCTTATAAATAATACGATTTTAGCGCTTTCTCACACATAAAATTCGATAAATTAGTTTTATTTAAAAATTTATAAATTTTAACTTATCAGCGAAACAAAGCGACCTATACCACACTTGACGATCGACGCGGAAGTCGGCGTCCTAGATTCTGGCGGGAAATATCTAACGGTTTTTCGAAATCAGCTGATTGTTTGTTTATATTAGTTATATTTTAAATGTAACACAAAAATTTAAACAATACAATTATTTTTGTGTTATCTGCAGTCGAAACAAGTAACTAGTACACCAGGGGTGCATATTTACTGTCAAACAACGTCCATCCAAGGTCAATTGTTGACCTCAAGGCCATCTGGCCGTTCTTATTATCTCAGGAAGGGAGAGCCGTCATAAATCGTCCCCTTTGTTTGAAAATGCTGTTATTATTATATTTTAACTATTTTTTGAAAAATTAATGACTTAGAATGACGAAATACAGAGAAATAATTCACCATCCGCCATTTTTAAAAGGCTCTGAGACTAATCTTGAGTAAAAAACGTATAAAAACGATAATTTATCAAAAATCAGTGCTAAATCTGGCATACAGATGGCAGGATGATAGCTACGTGTACAAATTACAGCAATATTTATTAAAATAACAAAATTTTCAACAAAGTCGACATTCTCATATGTACTAATACTTCTTATAAAATAAAAAGTATTAATCCGGCATTATTTTAAGAAAATAGGAACAAAAATGGCTAATAAACAATTATTTTAAACATTTGTGTAGTGGAATACCGTATTTCATCCGCGAGAGGGATAATACGATTGTTTGTTTATACGAGGTCAGGACGCGTATTAAATTACAATCTGCCGGATCATTTTTCAATCATAAATTGTTATCGTTTAATGGAAAAATTTTTTAGAATTATGAAGTATTTGGTATTATTAGATGTGGAATATCACCAGGAATGTAAATATATCAACATTTTTTTTATCCGATGCAGAAATTATGAATAATTTGAAAAAATTATGTTTTGTTTACATATGCAAATTAGGCCTAATTCTTTCGTATTTTTTTTCTTTTTTTCTTTTGGTCCTATAACTAAAATTAAAAAACGATATCAGGACAGAGCATATGGACAACAAAATATAATTTTTTCATGCCAAAAAATTAAAAAGTAAAAGAGTTACGGCAAAATATCGAATATCAAGTATCATATTTCATAACCCTTCGGACCCCTAGGGAATGTTTATTTTTTTTTAAGAGGAGCGGATAAGGTTAAATATGAAATAAAACATACAAATACAT
Organism: Olivierus martensii; assembly: GCA_000484575.1. Classification (NCBI taxonomy): domain Eukaryota; kingdom Metazoa; phylum Arthropoda; class Arachnida; order Scorpiones; family Buthidae; genus Olivierus; species Olivierus martensii. Next base: position 3,022 of record AYEL01087494.1, on the reverse strand, counting down.
AAATCATTTATACACTTATTAAGATGAACACAATCAGCCAAGTATATTGAAAATACATATGTTGTCATACGTTAAATATTGGACATTTGTGAAATTACATATAAATTGAAATTCAAGTATTTGAATTTAATTTTTGCGACCCCAGCATTTGGCTTCGCGACCCCAAACGGGGTCGTGACCCATAGTTTGAGAAATGCTGCTGTATATAATAATTTAAATAAATATATATATATTAAATTATTACACAAAAGCATGGCATTTTAATTTTATTATAAATATTTAGCCTAAGTAAAGTACCCTTAATGTTTTAAGAGTGCCATGAAAATTTTAAAATATCTATTACTATTAAGAATGAAAAAAATGATTAAGAATAGTGATTTAATTTGATTTTTAAAATCTTTGTGATTGTATTTTTTATTTAATCCTTTAATAAGAGAGAAGATATATTTTATAATAATTGTTTATTATTACAGGCATATAAAAGGTCGCGTATTTGCAGCATTAGCCGATGGTACTGTAGCTATTTTTCATAGAGCAGAAGGTCAGTTTTCTGTAGTATATATTTAACCATATGTGACAATTCTGAGCATTTTTCATTAATAGGTGTAGTGAATACGCAGAATTCCCAGATATAGAATACATCACATTTGCATGCTGTGTAGGAACGACCATTGCATCCGGTCTATGAGACTATATGGTGTGGATTCACTACTAATCCCAGCCAAGGACGACGGGGATCGCGGGAGGGCCCGACTTCATGATCATGATAAGTGTTTTCAACGGGTGGGACTCGAGATTCGAACCCGGGTTCTCCAGAGTGGAAAGCCGAAGCGTTTCCACGTAGCCAATCCAGCCGACAAAAATAATTCTTTCTTTATAAATGTTACTTATTTTATTTATACATATAAGCCATATTTTGAGGGGCCCCGCAAAAAATATTCCAATTAGGCCCCTCACTATCTAGATCCGGCACTGGTAGTAATAAATGTTCCAGATTTTAAAAACCATTCCATTTTTAAGATGCAAGGATTTTTATTTTTGAAATTTCTGTTTGATTATCAGCTATTTGGGTTATATTTAACAACAGTAATGTCATTACACTCAGGCAATCGGAGCACCTACTCTGAGCCGTACATCATAAACAAAAAGTAAACTTATTAAATAAGAGATAAAAATGAATTATTCTAAATTAAATCACAAAAAATAATTGTTAAGAACAATCTGCATAATTAAGCAAATATCACTTTGTATGAAATATAGGAATGAAAATTAAATATTGGTCCTGTTGATCATTTGTCCTGGATTTCCCAGGACAGTTATGGTTTTTGATGCATGATCCCATCTCAGTAAATGTCCTGAATATTAAAATCCATCATATTTTAAAGACAGAAGATCTTTTTATTTTTTGAAATTTGCATGCAAAATCGACTAAATTTGGTAGCATTGTTTGAAATGCAGATTCAAAACATAAGTTAAATCAATATTGTCAAGGTTGATGTCTGTAAATAGTGTTTTACTATTCAAATTCTTTAGCTCAGCTCAATATGGATGGACAGCTTTTAGGTATTACAATTAAGTTTAAGAAGTGTGTTTTTGTATTGATGTTATTGCTAATTAATCTAATTAATAATGAATCTGATAATTCAATAAATATATAAGTACAAAAATAAAACTTTTTAAAATTATACTTCCGATTAAATTTTTTTTCCTATCCCAGACTGGCATGGAGTAGAAAATGGTCAGCCTAAACAAATAGCAATATAATATTCAAAACTTATTAAATTTGATATTCCTTTATGACTTTGAACACAGTCATAAATAAAAGAAATGGCCAGATTGGCCGCATGGAAACACTTCGGCTTTCAATTCTGGAGGACCTGGGTTCGAATCTCAGGTCCCACCTCTTGAAAATATTTATCATGGGGTCCAGGCCTGGTCTGTCGATCCCCGTCCTCCACAAACTGGCTGACCCCTCCGCAGGGATGGACAGCCTGTGAAAGGGCTTGTTTCTCTCCATCACTTAGTATTCTCCCTGAATGGAAAGTGGCATCATCTGTTAACAAAAAAATAAAAAAAATCAAAGATCTAATATCGAAGGACTTTTGGAAGACCTTCAATATCTTAATTGCTGAGAGGATTATAGAAGACTTATTGACAGAAATTACTGAAAAAAATGAAGGCTGTCTGGGAAAAAAGTTTGTTTTTCTTTTTCATGGAGATCTAGGATTTTTAAGCTATTTCAGATGTTAAATCTTGTAGTAGAAAATGACAAGTGTTATGACAACAAACTCAGTTTGAAGTCAATGTTGAAAATACCTTTGAATTGCTGAATTCCTATAATTAGGAATGCATACTTGATGATCTTGCTAAAATTAAGAAGCACATTGTTTTTGAAGAAACTGAATACTTTGCCTGAGCCTGAATTTAAGGAGCAGATCATGTTAATTTCAAAATTGACTAATAGATATGGAATATTGAATCTGAAATCAAAATTCTTGAGGATATTGATTCAAATAAAGTAACAATTAAACAAAAAAGAAAGAGGCAGCTTGCTTACTATTAGAAGATTCTGAGAGAAAAGAGATCTTGTTTTTCAAATGAGAATCTGCAACCCACCACTATAATGAATGCAGCCCAACAGAAAATCGTAAACTTCCTTAAAATATTGAGATTTTTATGCACTTATATTTTTTAGTTTTTTTTAAATTCGTCATAACATCATCAAATATCATCATCATCATCACTAATAAAGAAAAAGAAATTTGTTTTATTCTTGCACTAAAAATATATAAAAAAAATATTGAAATTAATGAAGTTTTTATTATTTAAATATCTATCTACATTTCCTCTTTACATTTTCTAAAATACAGGTAGGCCTCGATTAGCGCGAATAATTGGTTCCACGAATTTCTCGCGCTAATCGAATTCGCACTAATCGAAGTATTAACTCTATGGAAAATATGGTAATTGGTTCTTGCTTTGTGAGATTCCGGCCATTAGCTAACTTCACAATGAATAACTC
>AYEL01087493.1:0-18397 GCA_000484575.1 Olivierus martensii | reverse complement strand
AAAAGGAGCTTTGTTAGTAAGACTGATCTGTGTTTACAACTCGCACTAATCGAATCTTTTCTCGCGCTAACCGAATAACGGTATCAATTTTTTAAGTCGCGCTAATCGAATTCGCGCTATTCGAAGTCGCACTAATCGAGGCCTATCTGTATTTCTTATTTCAATGATTAAAACTTCTCAACCTGCTCAATGATTTTAAAAATTTTTGAGTCAAAGATTATTTATGCTATGACATTTTTGCTTATTTGTCATGTTGGCTATCATATATAGTACATTATTTACTAACTTTTTTGCTTAAAAACTATCGTTGGAATTAGTATAATTTATATGCGGCCCGAGACAATTTTTTTTTCAAATGTGGCGCAAGGAAGCCAAAAGGTTGGACATCCCTGATCTAGATGGCATGGCTACTGTTCAAAAGAAAGTATCTTTTTGTCATTAAAATGTTATTTGGTTTGCCAAATTTCAAATTTTTTTTTTAAATTTTTCTTAAATATAGAATAACTGCATTTGTTTTTCTTGATCAAAATTTATTGTCTGGAATCAATTATGCAATTTAACATTGTATATTTGAGAAAAATCTGTATTGATTTATATTATCTCAAATAATTTCATTAATCTTGGAACCAATTATTTGGGGATGACTGTATATAAAATTAGAAATTTATTCTAATTTTAAACAAAAAACATTCAAATACCAACCAATCAGATGGTGCTATTCATCCCTATCTCTACACACTATACCAGCTTCCTCTATAGTCATTTTTTTCTTCATAAATGTGGGCTTCTGAAACCCATATATCTTCAAATAATCATCCATTCCTTCCTCTATAGGAAGCTGGTATAGTGGTATAGTCCATATATCTTCAAATAATCATCCATGTATTTTCTCCACTCTTTCCTTGGCCTTCCTCTCTTATGTTTATTCTCCACATGTCCAGCATGTACTTGCTTTGTTAATTGTTCTCCACTCATTCACTTCACATGGCCAAACCATTCTCACCCAGTCAGTTGTAAATCAATGTTTGATAGTCCAATTATTATTTCTTTGAATTTTGAAAATCAAGATGGTAGTTTTATCTTATTGGTGATTAGCCAACAATGCTGTGGAAAGGCTGTCTTCTTAATGGTTCCAGATAACCTGAGCACCACTTTGTTAGATTCCTAATTTCTGGCCATTATGGTAAAGCTGAACTATCAACAGCCCAGAAAGATCACTGGAGCACACAATCCCTCTTGCCACATAAAGGTGTGGGCCCAAAGCATTACAAAATTATTATAAAAATATAAAATCTATAATATATTATAAAAATTTATGAAATCATCATCATATTAATAAAATTCTATTCATTATATTTTAAAATATTACAGTAAATTAGAATTTTATAGGTTATTTTTTAATGCATTATACTTATTATGTCAGTTTAAAATATCTAAGAGATAAATGATTAAGAATAAATACAAAATCATCATTCATATTATTTGTCCCAAATTTTAGTTTCTGAAGACCTTGTATCTAAAACAGAAATGATACATTGAATTACGAAAAAAATTGAAATTGACCTTTGGTTTGAAATCAGGTTAAAAGATTAAACAGGAAATAAATTTCTATCTAAAGATGGCATATGTAGTTTTCCTTTGTAATAAATTATTCTGTTTGGATTTGAGCCAAAAATTTTTTAGTTTAATAGAAAGCATACAGAAATTTAAACATAAATATTATCAGAGTCTAATAATATATAAATTTATATCAATTTAATTATAAATAATGAAAAAAATGTATTTATAGATAATTATAAAAAATTATCTAACTTTATAACAAAAATTTATTTTTTAAGTATTTTTACAGGTCCAAGTTTTTACTTGCAATTACAAGCTTAAAATATGATATAACATTTCATTATTACAAATTATAATTAAAAAAATCAAAATTCTTTTTATAAAATTTCCAAAATTTTACCGTATTTATGCAGAATTATATTATTTTTACATGATAAAATAATAAAATTTGAATTTATTGTATTTTGTAAATAAAAATAATTTTTGTCATTAAAAAATACTATCTATACTATATAACTTTTTAATATACAAAACAAATATTTTTATTTTTAATAAATATAGAATATATGTCTAGTTCTTATTATTAATTCATATTTTTATAAATTAGTTAACAGTATTTCTAATAATTTATAAATTAGAGAATGTAAATTATTAAGAATGAATTTAATAATTTTCTCAGAATAAAAGCATATTTTAATAAATTTATTCTACATTTTTAAATATCTAATTTAATTATTTACTGTTGATCAATATATATATGGAGTAATTTGACAATTAAATCCAAGGCCTTGGATTATAGTATGATGGTATTGGTGAACTAGATGCATCGTAGTAACCTATGAAAAAAAAATTAAATATTAGATCTTTAATATAATAATTCATTTTATAAAAATTATTAAATTCGGAAGCTACTGGACGGCGTCGTGCTGGACGAAATCGTACAGTGGAAACCGCGCCTAACTAAGATTTGCTGTCGAGGAATAGAGAGAGAAAAATGCAGCAAATTGGCTTTTATGATGTTTTTGTTATTTTTAAATAAATTACACTGATGGCCGACCGAGGTAAAGCAGGATGAAAAGTAGGTCATCACAAGGGAGAGTAAACAAAATGAAAAATTATTTTCCTTATAGCCGAATTTTCCATTATTTCTGAATTCACTATATCCGATGAAAAATACACACAAAACATGGGTTTTTCGCCGGGACCGGACGCATTTGTCCCTTATATCCGACTCCCTAATAACCAGCTTCGATTGTATTATGTTGTTTAGTCTATAGCAATATATTCTGGCTAAATAAGAATTAATCATAATTTTAATTATCTTCTATTATTATATTATATTTTTGATAAATAATAATAGAAGACAATTTTTTCGCATATTTCAAGGAAATTCATATGGATCAAGTCTCAAACTCATTCTCTCCAAAGGGCCACTTTTTTAGTCGGTTGGAAAGCAGCATTTAACATATGCAATACAGGAAAAATTTTAAAGAGTTAAATAATCTAAAATATTAATTATTTTACTATTTACATATTAATCCCTTAATGCAGTGGTTCTCAACCATTGTGCAGCACTGTGCCACGGCACACTAGTGTGCTGCCAAACCTTTGAAGGTGTGCTGCAAAAAATTAAGAATGAATTGTATGTATATAATTGTATGAATCATATATATATTAATAGTGAAACGTGGTTGGCTGTATATTCCTTTTGCAGTCAAACCACTTTACCGATTCTTATAAATAGGGTATCGTTAGAAAAGTCTAATCCTCGAATTTCTGCGACAGCTAAAATTTTTTTCGTTATTCATAATTCAAAAATTAAGGAATAAAAATTAAAATTATAGTTTCTTTAAAAAGACAAAATCCGCAGGTGGCGCTATTACTTAATAAGGCCTAGAGTCCCTAGATTTATAGAGTAACGCATTCTGCCGCTAGAGGTCGCCAAATCTGCCATTTTATATCTTATTAGAGACGAAGTTAGAATTACGTTCATGGGCTTTCTGATTATTTTTTAAGAACATATCTTGTTGTAGTGCTGTAAATTGTTCTAATCGAACAGAAAAGTGTCATAGATTCTTTCCTTTGCCACAGGGTAAAAGAAATTAGAGATAAAAAGAAGTGATTAAAAAATATTAGAAAAATTTCGAGCTTCGTTTGCAGGTAAGTAACTTTTGTTTTTATAAATTAGAAAAGAAATATATTATTATAGTTTATTTTCCATAAAGCTACCTGCGATTATTGCCAGGAATAATTTCTTTAACTTTCTAAAGCAATGCTAAATAAGGATAATTTTGAAACTAAAACTTTATATAACATCACTTCTTCACTATTTCTCATACTGATTCATTAATAAAATCGCTAATGGGCGATAGGGAATCTGTTTCTATTATAAATCTCAAATAACACAGTTGCGTCGATTAGTTGTAAATAAGTCCCCGATAATTTGTTATATGTAAAACCATTGGTCAGTTTAGTGTTCAGGTAATGCTGTAACATAGTGACGAAGTGATATAAATAAAATACTATAAAATTTTTTAGTGTGTTATCGCTTTAGGGCCGCATGCATAAAACAGTTACCGCTCGGTATAGTTGCAAGTCTGATAACTTACGTCATTTACCAGTAGTTTCAAATGCATAAAAATTTTACCGATCACGTGATCACAGACACTGACGAAACTTTTCGATAAGTTTGCAAGTGATCCGAAGCACCCGCAACACTTTGCAGCAATATGGCGGATGCGCAGACGACGACAACTTCTCGGTTCGAGTACTACGCATGTTGTAAAATAGCGAAAATTCAGCACAGCTCTCTCTGTTTTAAATTTTTATTAAAATTAAACATAATGAGAACATTGTTACTCGCAAACATTATAAGACAACGAAGTATTCGAAGACAAAGAGTCTTTCGAGATAGAAATAATCCGTTCGAAGCACCTCCAGACGATTTTATTAGAAAATATAGAAATGACAAAAGAAAATGTCTATCTTTGTGATGAATTATGTGAGACCCTTGAACATAAAACGAAAAGAAATCATAGTTTATCTGTGGAAATGAAGGTATGTTTTTATAATTGACTCACGTATTTATTTTCTATTTCCTAAAAAATTTTACTATTCTGAATGCAAAATTTCAAAACAGAATAGTGATCGTTTTTATATCAGTTCTACTATTCTGAATGCAAAATTACAAAACAGAATAGTGATTGTTTTTATATCAGTATGAAATAACAAGTATATAATAATTATATGTTACCATATATTATATTCATAAATTAGTAAAATTTGGTCTTCTAAGCTTTTTCGTCTCCATTTTGAAAATGAAGTTTACAATTTTAAAACTTTCAAGTAGAGTCTTTCCTATTGGATGATGTGAAAATGAAAATATCCTGCTTATTGGTGTAAATTTTAATTCGGTGGGAATACAGTCACTTAAAAGAATAGGTTATTCGAATGACGTCAAAACTTACTGAACTACCTCTTTGCTTTTATGCATACGGTGTTAATAGTTTGCAGTTGGCATCGGTAGCTTCTGACATCAACAAGATCCGGTAATTCTGCAACTCTGTTAGTTTTATGCATGCGGCCCTTAGTCTTTATAGTTTTTTCACGTAGCTGTATTCCTGAAAGTTAGTACTTTATGATTGTTATAAGTATAGGTCAAAGATTTATTGTTAATTTATTTTTCAGAACCATTTCATTGATGATCAGTTTGAAAACAATCAAAAAGATGATAAGAAATTGCTACGATGGAATGCTGTACCAACTATGTTTGATCATCGCAGACTTCCAAAACCAAAGAATATATGTAGGTATGTTATAATAAGGTGACCAATCGTCATCCTTTAGGGAGGACAGTCCTTCTTTTGTAAGTTCTGTCCTCCCTCAAAAAGTGTCCTCCTATATGTCCTCCTTTTCCTTGTGTTGAGTTTTTATCTAAAGAAATACCAGACATTAAATTAGATGACAGTTGTCTCTTTGAAGAAATTAGAAGCCTGAATATGTATATTTAAATTCTGAAAAATTAATACAGTAGGAAAATGAACATGTCGAAATTGATAAAAGATGGGTGGAAATATTCAGCCATTTCAAAAATGAACATATTCCATGTGAAAATTATTTATTCTTGTTCAATTTAGATTGTGCTTCCCTAGAACTAATGCAGCAGTTGAAAGAGTTTTTTCAATTGCTAATGATTTTTGGACAAGTGAGAAATCAAAATTGAATGTTGATACTCTAACTGCAGCATTTGCTGATAAAAGATGGGTGGAAATATTCAGCCATTTCAAAAATGAACATATTCCATGTGAAAATTATTTATTCTTGTTTAATTTACATTGTGCTTCCCTAGAACTAATGCAGCAGTTGAAAGAGTTTTTTCAATTGCTAATGATTTTTGGACAAGCGAGAGAAATCGAGATTTAATGTCGATACTCTAGCTGCAGCACTTGCTGTTAAATTTAATATGAAGAACATTTCTTGTTCAGATATTTCCAATATATTGTTAAGAGATAATTAATAGATACATTGATAAAAACAAATGTTCGAACATGAAAAATGTTTGAACAAAAACGAAAATTACATAGAAAAGTAGATGAAAGTATGTAGAATATGGAATAATAAATATTTTAATGATATTTGCAGTATTTTTCTTTTGATTAAAAAACGGATCTTATTTAAAAAATAACCCTCGTACTATCTGACAGTCAGGCTAGGTATGATGACGGCAGTTACAGATAACCGCCGATAACGTGTAGTGTGTCCAGGGTATAAGAAAACGGGAATCCCGATATCTGAAGAAACAAAAAAAATATTGTGTAACATCGGCACCTACCATAAGCATTCGATCTGATAATGATAGGCATTTTCCTGAACACTCCAATAAAAAATAAGTGTAAGTTATGCATAAAAAGTTTTTTCGAATAAAATGCACTAGATGTAATGTACATTTATGCATCATAACTTACGTAATAATTTTTGTTGTTTATCATACTAAAAAAATAAAATTTACAAAATAAGTGTAAGTTATGCATAAAAAGTTTTTTCGAATAAAATGCACTAGATGTAATGTATATTTATGCATCATAACTTACGTAATAATTTTTGTTGTTTATCATAGTAAATTTTATTTTTTTAGTATCTACTGTTATTTACTATAATTTTATTATTGCATTAATAAGAAAATGCAATTAATAACTATAATGCATTCTAATATTACGTAAAAAAATTGTTTGATTACATTTATACAAATAAGATTTGTTTTTCAGTATATACTTATGATTCAGTTCTTTTCATTCCAATTTGCCATATGGCATCATATTAAAAAATTGTTTATAAAGTTTTTTCCCTTTTGCATTTTATATCTGGATATTTTAGAACAAAAAAATTAACAAAATTTTTTTCATCAAATAAAAATAATTTGGGCTGGAAAGGGTTAATTTAAGAAAAATTCATAAAATTCGATTTTTGCCTCAATAATAATATCCTTAAATCATCAATCTTTCATCATGTTCAAATTATTTATAAAGATATCTATGCCATCATTAATAATTTAAAAAACCATCGGCTTATCTTAAGGTTTTTGTTGAACTAAATGTGGGATTTATATATACTGCAAATAAGAGAGAAAACAAAGCTGAACATTAATGGAGGCCATTGCATAATACAAAAGAAGAAAGTTGTTTTTTTCGATGGTGATAAAAAATTGTCTTTTTCTTGTAAATAGCTTTTACTATTCATTCAACAAATCGGTTAATCTAAACAAAAATATTTATTATTCAGTCATATAAAATTTAAAGCTTTAATTATCAGCTGAAATTAAATCTAAGAAAATTATGTTTGACCATATATTATCGAAATTTAGAGAATTTAGAAACTATTACTACAAGATTAGTTAGTATGTATAGATTCGGAATTGCTAGAAAAAATATTGATTATGACACACACATATATATAATTATCATATATAAATATTATTTTTTAAATTAAATTTTATATATGAAAATAAAGACAGTCAAAAACAATAGGGAATGATAGAGATTGGTTTAAATGAATCTGGAGATGAAAGATTAAGATCAGAATTTTAATGATTTTATATCCACACCATTAACCGCTATGTAATTTTAGTTGGGAGTAAATTGACTGTAAATTAAACAGCTAAGTGACACGATGAAGACCATTTCGAGTGATTTTTTTCATGAATAATACAGATATAGCAAAAATTCTAACAAAAATCTTTAAAACTTTTCAACAGATTTATCTCTGGATGAAAAATAAAAAACAGCAAAGAAAATCTGTAGCTGAATAAAGCTTATTAATATGTTTAAATATGTATTAAGTGATGGAGATAATTGTTTGATAGCTTTTATTATTTCCTAAATCGGAGGGTTGAAGAATGAGGATCAAAGTGCCAACTCAAACTCCTCCGAAAATTCTATAGTGTATGAGTGTTAGAATTAACCCTATCTTTTGGATTGATGTATAATAGTCTTTCCTCCTACATGCAAAGATTTGCATCTTAATAATGATTTTAGCGTTATCACATATGCCATGAAGAGTTATATGTCACATGTTGACATGATGTGCCAATACAAATGTCAACTTGTATTAATTAGTATATTAAGCCACATAACACCGCTAGTTTCTATATTCTATACACGTATCATATTTTATATTAATCTTGTTCATCACATAGTATTAATATACTGAAATAAAAATTTTCTTTTTATCACTTTTCCACTGTTTTTCTCAGTCATATACTTAAGACATTAAATTGCATTTACAATTAGATCAGTAGTTAGTTCATATCACATTTAGTATAAATTCAAGACAGCTCAGTTAATTAAGAAATCTAATTAAATAATTATAAATTTAGTTTTTACATGCGATAGAAATGATCTATTCACATTATTTTATAATGGTTTATAGTTTAACAGATTTCATATAATTCCCAATTTCGTTATGTTTGAATGATAATTCAAGTTAATCGATTCTTGGCACAGTTTCTTTGTGCTTTCTAATTCTATAAGCACTAAAAAAAACAGAGTAAATAGTACTAATCATCTAGAAAAAACAATTTTCTTATCGTAAACAATTTTAAACAAATCCTGTGTAGAAAAATAATTATTTGGCATTATGACAATAGATATTTCAGCCAAAGATCTTTATTTAACCTTAAATAGAAATTTATATCAATTAGAAAATCATTATATAATCCATTATATGTGATCTTCAAGAAGCATCTCATTTAATTAAGAACTAGATGTTGTTCGGCTTCACTTCAGTACAATTCTGCTATGTTTAAAAGAGTGATTTGCAGAGTGGTTATATGTACAGTATCGAATCCTTAGTAAACAATTTTATCATTTAATTAATTAAAAATAAAATTTTAAAATAATTTGATTATTTTTAATAGTCAAATTATTACAAAAATTTTATTGTTCTGTCAATTTTATTGAATGCGAGAAAGTATATTTTTATTATTGACTCAAATGTATTTGAATTTCTTATTTTAAACTGGTAAACCCATTACAGCTACGCCAGCAATAAAAGAATATGTTGGTGGTTGATGAGTGATTTTATAATTTAATGATTTCAAAATTTAATCTATTAGGCAAAATTTCTTTATTATTAACGAAGTGTGTCTTATCAATTAAGAACATATTTCTTTATAAAAAGTAATTACTGAATTTTCAGGATAACTGGAAAGAATAAATTACAAATTATCTGAAGCACTTGCTGGTGATGCTGTAATAAATAAATGACCATGAGAAAATACATCTTTCTAAATATACTCCAAATGAATTCAAAAATTTGTCTTAAGTCTTAATTATTGTGATTCCATATGCTGATTTCACTGGAAACTTCTTTGCCGTTGAAAGGAAAATCTCAGTGTCATTCTGGGAATTAAAGCGTGTTAGCTAACTTGACACACATTAATCAATCATCCCAATCATTTTCTTAACCGAGTAATTTAGCGCTGTTGGATAATCTGTTTGCTGTTGCCTTATTTCTTAGCAACATTACAATTATTCTGTATTTTATATTGATATCCAATTAATTAGGAGTAATTTCAGAAGTTTCAGTTGAATTTAATTAAATACTCCACTGGGACTAAAGTTTTTCACCAGGGGTGTTGAGGGACGTCACCGGGCCAAGGGAAAGATTTACATGGACTCCCAAGTAATTTTTATGTTATAAGGTTGGGGAGTTTATTATCCCGCTTCGGACTCTAATTTTCAGCACCACCATTCTATGGTTAATTAGTGTGTAGAAGAACAAATTATGGGATAATGTTCAAGTCCCTGTGAATCCTGGGACCGGGAATTTTACCCCATCATCATCTTTCTCTCATTGGTCCTGTTTTTTGCTGGTCATTTTAAAGTGTATCTACCTTGAAACACATTTCTATGACTCCCACTTAATCTTTCTTGAAAGCATTAGGCATTTTATGTAATGGTCAATGACCGAACAGTTTAGAATTCGGTTGATTTCTTACTGAAAAGTGTAATATCAGTACATGGTGGCTCTAAAGCCATTCAGTTAAGCTAAAATGAAAGGTTTTTGTTAATTAATGTATAATTATCATCCAAGAAATATTGTATGATGTTACAAATACGACTGAAAATATTTCTTCATTTTTTACTTATTCTTTATGAATCTAAATCTGTCAGGTAATAAATACAGTTAACATTTTTGTAATGTAAAACTATAAAAAATAACAGAGGTGTCTTTGAGAATATTTACAAATAAAAATATAATTATCTGATTTTGAAATCGTCTCGCTTCAAACTTATTTTTATATTTTTCGTATCTGGTATGCATTTTATTTGCCTGTTTATTACTATCTGTTAGTCTTAACGATAATCAATCTACACGTGGTTATTGTTGTTGCTCGGAGAATGATGACAACGTAAAATTTTTGTGAGAATTTTAATAGAACTGTCTAATTTTGACACATAATTACAGATTGGTATCTGGACTATTGAGAACGTTTCTTAATTGTTAGAAAAATTATAGAATCAACTTATTTCTCCTACAGTATTAAGCCAACCACACAGATTGGATGGAATATCTACTTAAATTGATTGAAGATCAGCTATTTACTTATTAAATTTTGAACTTTCCCGATGTCATTAAAATCATAATATAGGTTAGAAAGAGAAAATTCAGTTGTTTTCTTGCACGAAAGTACGATGTGACAACATGGCAGACCTAAAGCCATTCACATGCATTACTATGGGTATAATTCCAGTGATTGTAATGCCAACAAAAGTCGCACCAAACAAGAGAATCTACAGGTCAAAGTTCATAAAAGAATTGGAAGTGAAATCGGTACTGTTTCCTAAATATACATATCTTTTTATATGAATCTTTAATACAACAGATCCGATGATTGCGCATTTAATTATGTGTGGGTAGAGTGGATTGTTAACTATAATAAATAATCATTATTATAGCAATCTATCTCGAATATATCATAGATCTGACTCCTGTTTCTTTTTGTGATTGTTGACTTATAGATTGACCTCTTTCACTTGATACTACTATTACCAGATTTACAAAATTAAAATTATACCATCTCGTGGCTTGAATTCGTCTTGCAAATAAATTATTTTGTGTATTTTTCGTGTCTATTACTCTTTTTTTGATGTTTTATTACTGTTCTTTAATCTAACCCAGGGGTCAGAACACTATGGCCCACGAACTAAGAATGGATTTTACAATTTCAAATTTTTTTAAATTTCAAAGTACCCATTATAACGGCTGACAGCTGAATTACGCAGTTTCGAGAAAGACTACATGTGGTGCTCCTGTAGCTTCTCATGTGCACGGTCTTGGTGGGTCTGCTGTTACAAAGTAACAGCAGATCCACCAAGTAACTGCGCAGTCAACTAACTGTTTATGTGCAGTTGCAATTACAAATTAGGCAGAGTTTATAGTATCACATCGTTATTCTTCTTGTGTTGTTCTATCTTGAATCTGTATTGTTCTCGTTTTATGACCCATGCATATCTATATCCAACGTGTCACTGTCAAAGCGAGAAAAGTAGAATTATTTTTTATTTGTTATTTAAGTAGCCCTATCTACAGAAATATAATGTATACCCCTTGGCCATGGAAACTAAAATATTTGCTATTTGACCCTTTACAAAAAAGTTTGTCGGCCCCTGGTCTAACCGATGATCAATCTACACATGCTTATATGTTATTCGGAGAAATGATCATTGGCGAATTGTGTCCATCAAGAATGTTTTCATCAATAGAACTGCCTAATTTTGACATGTAACAATAGATTGTTTCCTTATCCAACTGAGACATCTCTTAGAAAAATTTAAGGATTGCATAAATATTTTGTATACAGAAATTAGCTGTCAACAAAAGTGAATGCAATGGCGAATAGATAAGGGGAGACGATGTATTATGATTGATTGACTGCCAACTACTTCACTCATCACCATCGAATTTCCCTAAAGTTATTTGAAAGTATCCACTGGCTGTACAGGTTATAAAAGGATTATTCAATTTTATTTTCTCGTGAGAGAAACATTGTGACTTCACAAACATTATTGATTAAATTAAAAAAAAATAGATATATTAAAACAAAAGTGAAATATGTTTGTACAATTTATTGCTTTTTTGCTCTTTTAAGTATTATATAGTCTTTTTAACTATTAAATTATACGTAATTATCATCTGAGAGATAAGACCTAACCTAATCTACCAGAAAGCCAACATCTCAGGCAGATACATCGCGCCATCTATTGAATAAGTTTTAAAGTTTTGTCGATATTTGATTTTTTAAAACTTTTTATAACAGTTATTTAAAATAGATTTAATAGACAAAAACTCTAATTTCACCTTATAGAAACTCAAATCAAAAGGATTTATAAAATTTCATTGTATAGTCTTTGAGCTATTTCAGTCTAAAGTTGTACGTGACACTAGTGATGTGCCGGATCGTTAAAAATGTATATCTGCGGATACGGATCTTTAGTATCTAGATCTGCGAATATGGATACAAATCTCAACTTTCGTACTCAGTCGGTGCCGGTGCGTGTGACCTTGGACCGATAGTTGACGCTTTGCATCAGTAACGTGACGTGTTTTGACTTGCACTGTATAAAGCATAAGCGTAAGCGTATAAGTAGTACACAACAAAACCAGAGTATCAGTATTTCATACTTTATTCTCAGGATTCTCTAGGTTCTCTGACCCAGTTCGTTAGAAGCATACACAAGATAATAAAACATTCAAGTTAGCGCGGGTGTCCCTGCAGAAGCGCAAGATAGCATCCCGTCGCAGTAAAAGTTGATTTCAGATGTCAATCCCTGACAAGGTTCTCTGACCCAGTTCGTTAGAAGCATACACAAGATAATAAAACATTCAAGTTAGCGTGGGTGTCCCTGCAGAAGCGCAAGATAGCATCCCGTCGCGGTAAAAGTTGATTTCAGATGTCAATCCCTGACACACTGCACATGTTTTTGTTTATAGTTTAGTGTGACACAGGATAGCATAGATTACATTTGTGTTTTGAAGAGTGTTGAGTTAAATTAAAATAAAAACAATGTAGACAAAAAAGTTTAGTAGTGTAATATGGAAATATTTTACGATAGTAAATGACGAATGTGCTAAATGCAAAATTTGTGAAGGAATGTATTCCTGTAAGGGTAAAGGTACAACATTGTTAAAAAATCACCTTCAGAGGAAAATCCACAAGAATATGATTTATTCTTAAAAGAAGACTTCGTTAAGAAGAGTGCCGATGAAAACGTTCAGCAGGGAATTTCTTTATAAACGGTAAAAAGAGAATTTAGACAAACATTTTTTAACGAATACATAGAAAAAGTCAAAATGTGGGATAATACAAACCCCAAATCAATAAAAATTGACTATTTAATTGCAGAAATGATAGCTTTATCTGATTTACCTTTTCAACACATAGAAGGATTGGGGTTCCGATGATTGATGGATCATGTTGTTCCAAATTATGTTCTAAAAGGCAGGAAATATTTTACAGAACTTGTTTGCAGCGAACTTTACGATAAAGTGTCATCAAAAATAAAGAATATGTTGAAGGATTTTGAGAAAGTTTCCTTTACATCAGATATCTGGTCAGATTCTTTGTCAGGAGTTTCATTATTATCCTTAACATGTCATGGTATTACAAAAGATTTTATAAGAAAAAATATCGTTTTGAAAATGGAGATTCTTGACGAACGCCACACGGGAGATTACATTTCGGCAATATTTCAACGTATGCTTGAAGAGTGGGGAATCCCGAAACAGAATGTGCACTGCATGGTAAGAGATGGGGGATCCAACATGAAGCGTGCCTGCACTTTATCTGACAAATAATATCGACTGTACAGCACATCAACTGCATCTGTTGGTCAAAGAAATTATTAAAAATGTTGATGCAATATTCATGTTACTTACAAAATGCAGAAAAATTGCAGGACATTTCAACCATTCTACAATGGCAAAGCAAGAATTAGAAAAAATACAAGTTTGACTCAATCAAAAAGTTTTAAAAGTTTTGCAAGACTCACCGACACGCTGGAATTCCAGCTATTATATGTTGGAAAGACCTGATTGCATTAAGGATTTGAATTCCAGCTATTATATGTTGGAAAGACCTGATTGCATTAAGGTTGTCGCTTTATTCTACTAATAATAAAATAGAACACCTTGATGCTGAAGAGTGGATTTTAATTCAAGAATTAGAGTACTGAAGCCTCTGGAGGATATCACAAAAAAATTGAGCGCACAAAACATATGTATATCCGACATTATTCCTCTAGTATGAGCATTAAATAAATTGTATGACAAGTTTCAAATTTCTGCTAATAGTGGGGAAACTCTCAACATCAGCACACCCACCATTCTTGATTTTTTTTCTTCTTTGAAGAATGAATTAGATTATCGTTTTTCTGAAATTGACAAAAATATATTGTTCCAAATAGCAACACTTTTTAGACCCACATTACAAAGGTAAATTCTTCAGTGACTTTCTTATCAAAAATATAAAACAGAAATTACTTACAGCTTTAGAAACAGTAGTAAATATCACAACTACAATTAGCACAAAAAAACAAAATGCTGTAAGAAAAGAACATTGCAACAATTTAGAAGACTCTATGGCCAATATGTTAGATAGTGACGATGAAGATGAGGAATCTAAAAACCAAATATCACCCATACACTAATGCTAATTTGCTCACAGAATATGCCAAAGAAAAAAGATTATCAAGAGACCAAGATCCATTAAAGTATTGGGAGATTAATAGTAAAAAATTTGGAGGTCTTAGTCACATGGCTTGCACATATTTATCGTCACCTGCAACAAGCATTCCAAGTGAGCAGTTTTTCAGTGCAGCAGGAATTATTTATGATCTTCATTGCAATAGATTTTTGGGGGATAAAGCTGCCAAGTTACTCTTTTTGAAATACAATTTACCATTAATTAATTTTGATTATGATATTTAATTTTTTTGAAGTTTCTAAAATTGTGATTATTTTATCTGATGATTAAAATTAAATTTGATAATTATTATAATATAATATAACCATGATGATTATTTCAATTAGCATTAGAAGTTTGATTTCACTATATAGTTAATTAATACCTTATACTGGTAACTTACTATAATTAATGTTTAAATATTTAATTTTTGCAATATGAATGTGCCAAATATGTGATTTTAAGAAATAAAAAGTGATTTGAATTGAAGTTATTAGTATTTTATTGCTACCTATCTTTAAAATTTCATATACGTAATGAAATTCATTAAGATAAAAGATCCGTTAAAGATCCGCAAAAAAGTAACAGATACGGATACAGATCTTTTTTTTCCCTCGGATATCTGCGGATACGGATACGAATATCCGGCATGTCACTACGTGATACTAATGAGAATAAACAAATTATTATATAGATTACTTGAATGTATTGTATATGATTGATGATGATAGGAAATTCAGTTCAATCAAAATTAATTAAAAAATGAAACTGATCTTTATAAATCAATATATATGAATACATGCACAATGTGGCTAATCTGTTCAACACAAATTACTGAACTAATTGAATATGCACTGATCAGATAATATATTCAATAGGAGACATGGCAATTTGTTTCTAAAGAGAATTTTTCTCTAAAAAAAAAAAAAAAAAAAAAAAAAAAAAAAAAAAAAAAAAAAAAAAAAAAAAAAAAAAAAAAAAAAAAAAAAAAAAAAAAAAGAATTAACTGACTTTAATAATGGAATATAGAATTCTTTTTAAAAATATATACAAAAAACAAATAAATAATATTTTATGCAGAACCAAAGATACAGAGATCTTTACAACAGTGAGTTTGAAATTGAACTGTTTATACACTACAGTACATATACACTGGTACTGGTAATATACTAGCAGTATGTGCAGAGTTTCCATAAACTTTTATATATACATGTATTCCCCAACTTCCACAAATAAATGGGAACTTTCATCATAATCTTAAATGTGTAACAACTAGGAACAATGAAAGGGATGATGCACAATATACTCATGGGCCAGCTTGAAAAATTGGAAGACCAACTTCAGAAATGGCAGCTACTAAACATTGTTAAGAAAGGTTTTAAGTAATTTGGATTTTGCAGAAATTGGAAAAATTACTTTTTAGCAAAAATTTCTGAAACAAAAACTACCAGAGTGATGGGCTATTGCAATTATACCTATATCATATTATGACACCGTATTGCTGTCTGACTGAAAGCAAGCCAATATCGTATAGTATGATATCATACCAGTAATATGATACTTAAGATCAACAAGCAATACATCAAACATAAATAAATAAAGTAATATAATCATTTAAATGTTGTAAACAAACATGTTTAGGCTTTTATCTTGCAAATACAATAAATTTTATGCTATACAGCAGGGGTGGCCAACAGGTTGATTGCGGGATAATTTGTAGTCGATCTTCATAAGTTATCGGATGACTCTCTTATTGCATAGTGCCTTCTTTAGACAAACTAAAGCCAAAATTTCGCTTTATTGCTGAGTATGGCCCAAAACAGAATAGCCGGTAGTGGCAGAGCATTTAGACTAAATACTAAATTCACTGACGATGCCAACATGGTGCCTATGAATTGAGAGTTGTGAGAATAGAAATGGAAGGAGAAAACCGTCGTCACTGCCTGATATCTTGTTTTGGGTTAATGTCTTTTTGGGATATGTGGTTTTGGGCTCCTATATCTACTCTCACCATCAAACGAAGAATTTCAAAGGTAGATTGCGAACTCATTTTTAACATATAAAGTCGATCTTAATGACAAAGAAGTTGGCCACCCCTGCTATACAGGTAAAAAGAAATACATAAAATAATTATTCAAATTTTTTTTTTAAGTTTGGATTTACAGAAGTTAGCTATAAGCAAGTTGGAAAGTACTTGTGAATGCATGCATACAAACACACACAAACACAAACAAACACACACAAACACAAACAAACACACACAAACACAAAAAATTATTCAAATTTTTTTTTTAAGTTTGGATTTACAGAAGTTAGCTATAAGCAAGTTGGGAAGTACTTGTGAATGCATGCATACAAACACACACAAACACAAACACACACAAACACAAACAAACACACAAACAAACACACACACAAACAAACAAACAAACACACACACAAACAAAAACACACAAACAAACACACACACAAACAAACACACCTAAACACACACACACACACACACACACACACACACACACACACACACACACACACACACACACACACTATTTACTCAAGAAATGTGTTTCCTCATTCCTATTTAAAAAGAATAGCTGCAATAATTCTACATCATTTTGTACTGTGCTGAAAAAACAAGTAGAATTGTTACAGCCTATTCTTACACAGTAGATGTAGTTGTACATCTTTTTTCAGCATATATACACACAGTAGAGTATGTATACTGTATATGAGCACCCAAACCACACTTTTCTCGGAAACGCGATGAGATAGGAAGTAGGGGGAAAAATTTTGATTACCAAATTATACCTGAACAATCGAATGGGCATCTATTTCCTATCTCATCGCGTTTCCGAGAAAAAAGGGTGGTACGAGTGCTCGAAAACCCCGATATATACAATATATGTGTCTGTATATTGTGTATATGTATTTATTAAAAGAATATACAGTCAAACCCTGATAAGACACTACCATCTGTTTGGCAATGATTTTGGCGGCTAATTGGGATTGGCAGTTTATCAAAAACACGTATAATAGAACAAATTACAAATTATCTGAAGCAATAGGCCTATATAATTAACCATGCGAAAATACATTTTTCTAAATAAACTCCAATTGATCAAAAGATTCAAAGATTTGTCTTGAATCTTAATTATTGTGATTCCATATGCTGATTTCACCGGGAACTTTCGCCATTCAAATCGAAAATCATGATTACTTGACTTAAAAGATATTCTGGGAATTAAAATATGTTCGCCAACTTGACACATTGATTGGTCTCCTCCCAATCATTTTCTCAACCATGAATTTAGCGTTGTTGGATAATCAGTCTGTTGTTGCCTTATTTCTTAGCAACATTACAAAAATTCTGCATTTTATATCCAATTAATTAGAAGCAATTCTAGAAGTTTCTATTGAATTTAATTAAATACTCCACTGGGACCAAAGCTTTTCGCCAGGACACAGCGTGTAATTCTGGCAATCTAGGTGGAAAAAATTCTGATGGTAATTAAAAATTATTTATATATATTTATTATATTACATATTAATAAAAAACAATAAAATATAAAAAGAATAAATTCAACAAGGTTTTTA
>AYEL01087492.1:0-10505 GCA_000484575.1 Olivierus martensii | reverse complement strand
AAAAAAAAAAAAAATACATATAGGAAATATAAAAATAAAAATAAAAGAATACATATTAGGAAACAAAAAAAAAATATTGTTAATGTAAAGTATATTTCTCAAAAATTTATCTGGAATCACAAGACACTGCTGTCATCGTGTGAATTTTCGGAATTGTCTCTTTCTGATAACGATATATTGATTTCTAACAGATTATTTATTTCTTCAACCATTTTTCTTTATTTTGTTTTGGAAATGCTCGTAAACTTGTTATATAGGGGTATGGTGTCCAGCGAATCTATATTTGTATCTATTCTGGAAGTCTTTTTTTTTGTCGACAAATGACACCACTTTCAATTCTGGAATAACACTAAGTGACGAAACAAGCCCTTCTACAGGCTGCCCATTCCTGTGGAGAAGTCAGGCGGATTGTGGAGGATGAGGATCTACGGCTGGGCTTGGATCCTATGATAAACATTTTCAAGGTATGGGATCAAGATTCAAACACGGATCCTCCAGGGTATAAAGCCAAAGCATTTCCATGCGGACAATCCAGCCAACTGGAAGTCTTTCTTGTGAGCAATTCTCTATACTGCTTATTGTGTTTAATCCTGACTTCCTGGGCTTCTTCTGAATATTACCCAAAGGCAGAATCCAGATTTCATTTCCGCTGATATTTCTGTTATCATAATACCTTGTGGCTAACACAATTGCTTGGCATACTCAACTCTGTGATAAGGGGAATATACTTTGCAATTTAAGTTTTCGGCTTTCTCACATATTAGTTAGTCCACCATTAATGTGAGCATTTTTTTCTGATAATAAGGACGTTAGCTTTTGAAGCATGGACCTCCGAGTCTTAACAGTTGCACCCTCTTCGGAATTGCAATAGAGAATTCTTTAACAATTGCTACAGAATCTCTTTTTCCTTCCTTAAATGAATTTCTATGTCCACACACAGCTCTTCGCTGGGCAAAAAGAGATTCTGTAGCAATGCTTGTGGTCCTAAGGCAAAAAGACAAAGTACAGCAAGAGCTGTACTTTTAGTCTTTGCCTTAGGACACAAGCATTGAAAGACTTTCTTGTTTGGCCAGGTTCAAATATAAGAGTATCTGTTGTACTTGAGACAGCCTTAAATACATCTTCAGAAAAAATAACGTTTTTCATTAAGCCACGATGAATTGTAATGAAGAAAGCATTCTCTGTGTCTTCCTATTTTTTCCCCATTTGCTACTAACTTTCAGGCAGAAATTTTCCATTTTACTTTTTAAGCATTTTACAGAAATATCGGAATTCGTTATATTTCCCAGTTCTTGCAAAACATTTGCAATCAAAGCGTACTCTTTCGGATTTTCAACCTATATCTCAAAAAGCTCTCTCAGTGAAATTGAAGGTGTCATTCTATAAACAATGAAAAAACAAAATAGTTTGCAAAACTTCTTTGAAGATTCTGATGCCCAATAGATCTCACTTTAATAATTGCATAGCCACAAAGCAAAACTCGGTGAAACACTATTAAAAACTTAAGAAATAGCTTTTAAGTTTAATTCAAATTAATACTTTTTTGGGAGACTTCTACAGGCAGACGAAAGCAACTTTTGAAATATTACAGGCAATACTAACTTGAAAAAGTAGCTGAGGATGCACATAAATCAAGTTAAACTCGTTGTACTGAGACGATGGAATCACAGCAGCG
This sequence comes from Olivierus martensii, assembly GCA_000484575.1. NCBI lineage: Eukaryota > Metazoa > Arthropoda > Arachnida > Scorpiones > Buthidae > Olivierus > Olivierus martensii. The sequence goes on along the minus strand of AYEL01087492.1, from coordinate 8,830 downwards.
TTGTGCATGTGAAAGACTCAGCCTGTTTCAACACGCACCACCACCACCACCGGAGATATTTAGAGAAACTAACTACATTCTCATGTGCAATCAGTGACATAACCAGTTTTTTTTTTTTTTTGGGTGGGCCACATCGATAGTTTTATATTATTATTATTATTATTATTATTATACAGTTGTATATACTATATGTTACCATAAGATGTCACATGGTGTAAAAAATTTAAATAATTAATTTACTGATTTATTTTGTTACAAGGTATTTATTTTCTTTGGCTAAAATATACATAGAACTGATTAGAAGATATGTAACTTGCATTTCCACTGGCATCACAATAAATCACAGATCAAAGCAATAACACAATCATTGTAGAAATGATGAAGATATAACCAATGATGAAATTAAAATTTTGTTTTATAAAATTATTTGTCATTTATAAAACTTATGCAAATAATTCTGAAAATTCATTTGTTTATTGCTCATTCAAAAGAATAATACAATTTATATATTTTTATCATTTTATTTAATTTATTTGTACAACAAAAAATTATTATTATAGAAAATTGATTTACAAGCTGAGAACATGTTAATGACCAGTTTATTTGAATTTAAATTATATTTTTATACAGTACAATAAATATAAATTTTATCATTAAATATATCATGTAAATAAGAATGACAAGAAAAATACTTCCTTGATAAAATAATGGGCACTTTCACATTACCACAACTCACATATCAAAGTGAGATTATGGTTTGAAATATACAGTCATCTTAAACCTTTTAAAAATATTTTCCTTAACAATAATATACCAACAATGACTGCCATAAATAAGCAAGTCCATCCTGAGATAAATATTCTCTTATAACAAGAATTTTTCATTATTATTATTATTTTTAAATATCTGTACAGAAGATTTCTTGCCATATACAATCTTCAATCATGACTGGCCATCATATACATATATATATACATTTTCATACATAGATAAATATATATGTATATATTATACATACCTATTAAAATTTCTCATTAAGACCACAGATATACTCATTGATTATATAGAGGCACTGACCTTTCAAAATGAAATAATAGTTTGATCTCCTTAGAGAATGCAAAAACATTTTGGAAGGATTTTAGTGTTGAAAGATTATCGGGTAGTGCCACATCTGAATCTTATTAAATATCACAATTCACAAAATAAATGGGGGAAAACCAATATATTAACTAACAAATAGCTGTATATACCTAATAAAAATGCATGATTTCATACTTTTTGATAGCTATTTTGAAGTTGATTTTAATAATAGGAATAAATATATTATGAATGTCTATGAATCTCTGTTTTATTTGATTATTTTTAGTTTACTATTAACAGTGATTGGAAGATAAGCAAAAATTTAGTAAATTATTAACTAACTATTTACAAATAAGAAAATGCATACTTTCTTCAATGATGTGTAAATTATGATTTTAATGAGATTCATATTTCTAACAAATAATCTCAACAACATTCATATCATTTGAAGGGTGAATTACTGATTATTATTTTTAATTACTTACAGGCTGTAAGTATATTAATGATTTCTCAATCTCTACGAGTGAGCCACTTTGATATTCTGGGATCATTTGATCTGTAAAATGAATTCTCAAAAGGATTGAAAAGATGTTCAATGAGTTAAATTTTGAAACTATAAATTTGATCTATGCTCATTTGATTTACTAGCTGCTCTATAAAATTCAAATTTTACATAAATTTATTTTAAATTAACTATTTTTTTTCTATGTAAGGCCTTTAGAAGATATTTTAGATGGAACCCTGATTATTGTGCTGGAAATAAAGAATATCAAATATTTATTACAAATTAAATCATAACTAAAATATAAGACACATTTATATTTTTAATCTCTAAGAAAATTAGCTAAAACACATTATAAGAAAATATTTATTAATAATCATCAAATTAGATAATTGTTTCATAATTTTAAATATAGGAGATTATTGAACTTTTTCAATTACTATAGAAAATGCCAAATTATAGTTATTTTCTTACATTTTTATATAAATAGTATGAACTTATACTATCAAGAAAATAATTACTATTAAGAAGTTAAAATTAACCATATAAACAAATTAATAGACAATAAAGCTGTAAATTAAAAATTTCTGAATGAATTTAAGTACATTAGTTAAAAATTTAAATTACATTTGCAATATAAAGAATTTTAGAAAGATAAATTTCTTATAATAAATTATATTTCATAATTTTAATTTACCATACGAAAAGCAATACTATTTTAACAGAAGAAAAGATATGAGATAAATATATATAAAACAATAAAGTATATCACTTGGTCTCTTTATGCTAAACCATAAATCTAAATAATTTTTAATAATACAATATATATAAAAGTAATGATTAAATAATTGTGCTACAACAAATGTAAAATTATAACCAATCAAACATAACATATAACAAATAATTATATAAAATCTGACACTAGATAAAATTTATCTTAATGTAACAAACTATAGGAAGACTAATTCAAACTTTAATTTATGCAATAAATACTTTCTCACAATAAATGACATAAAAAATTTTAACATGTTGCTTAAGAAAAAAATTCCATTTGTGATTTCTACATGTTTAAAATATAATTTTGGATGAAAATAGTAATAGTATATTTAATAAATCATACCATCACTATTTTAATATAATACAATTTTTTATAAAATAATGAAATGATTTATATTTCTTGACAAAAAAATTATGTAATTTTAGAATTAAGCTTAATAATTAAAATATTGTTTAAAAATTTGTTCATACTTTACATTTAAATTGAAGATTCATAGAATTTAATAAAATATAATATCACTAGAATACTATGAATCTTCAACTCTGCTGCAAGCGTAGGAAAAATGGCTCAAGGATTTGCATATAGTTCATTTGTTAATTTTTTTTTTATAATTTCATAATGGTATGTTCTACTTTTGTAAATGAAGTAACTAAATTTATAAATATGGCTTTTAAAATATTTTGCATATGACAGATCTGATGTAGTTAATATGCTCAATTCTTTGTTACATATAATTGACACATTAAGTTAAATTCATACCCTTGCAAAAATTCTGGATAAGCAACATGTTAAGTTTTATTTGATTGAATCAAACAATATATTTTTTCTTAAAAACATACTTCACATTTTTATTTGAAATTTCAAATATGTTTAATAAATATGAATCCTTCACATAACTCTCATAAAAAAAGCTGGAAGATTTTCCTATAACATTACTTTTCATCATATCTACATTATGTACTTTCTTTTTTTCTTACAAAAATAACATCATTCAAAATTCTGTTACCCGTTCATATCAAAGAAAATAAAAGGATGGAAACTTATTCTATTTTCTAATAAAGCTGCTTTATAAATGGTCTATACTTAATTAAAACTAACATAATAAAAGGCATCTGATATACTATGTTTTATAGTGCAAGTTATTTCAGACATGGTAATGCATAGACATGTACACACTATTTACACATATTTACACACAAGAATAAGAATTTACAGATCAAGGCAAGGTGTGACAAAGCTTTATAATCAATCTTATGATTATTCCACCACATAATAATTCTGATAATTTTCAAACATATTCTTTATATACAGAGATATGTTTTAATTGCACAATATTCAACCAAATATAAACCTGATACATAATAAAACTAAAAAACAAGATAGATATATACTTTATATTAAGCAATTTAAATGATACTAGAAGGCAAAAATACAAACACAGTAACAAATGTTGCATTGATGTATGCCTGAGTTTGATTAGTCATATCTATTCACCTATTTTATGTATCTCTGGTGATAATAAAGAATAAGTTTTCATTATCTCTAAAATCCATTCTATAATTTTTATTTGTACTACTCATCCTTAATACTTTTTTAAAATTTATCACAGACAGTTATCTTTACAGTCTTTTTCAATATTTTTAATCACACTCTAGCCAAAGCAAGCATTATTATTATAATAAATAAAAATTAGGAATATTTTTAGAAGATAAAATAATCATTTTGATAGTTTAAACATTTAAAAAGATATTAAATTCAATAATAATAAATAATTTTAATAATTATTTTCACATCTGAATCTTAAATATGTTAGTATTTCCCTTATTAAATTTAATATTTGAAATGAAGTGGATTACTCTAAAATTTATTATTATAAAACACTATTTTTGAAATAACTTGTAAAATGTTTTAATCACATCACAAATTATGACTTAAAAAGTTTTTTAAGATTAAAACTGAATAATTGCACTAAAAATATGCAATTGTTTACTACAATTCTTTAAAGTTTCAGTCAATTAAATAAAGTGGGAACAATATTAAAAATTTTAATAATAATTAATAAAAACAACAAATAAATTATAGAACTGAACATTTTGTTCTGAGAATAAATGAATACTTTACTGAAAATCTTAAAATGTATTTTTAGTAACATTTTAGTATTATTAATAAGTTTAACTAATTTTTCTTTTTTCTCAATTAGTATTCAATAAATTATTATTTATTTTTAATAATATAACATTTTAACAAATATGGTAATAATGATTAATCATCATCATCATCATAGATATTATTGAGAATTGGTATGAAAATTTTTCTACAATTTACAATAATTTTTAAAATTATTATTTGAATGATAGATTGCATCACCTGTTCATAATGTTTAGAATAGAATTTAAATTTCCAATTTCAAATTAACTTATGCATTTAAGAAAATTCATAAATAATTTTTGCATTTTGTTCAATATCTCTTGAATATTAAAATATTGTAAATTAAAATATAAATATCCGCTCAGAGTTTTTTATCATCACAAAATTAAAACATTTACCCAAGAGAGAAAAAAATGAACCCATTTTTTTTTAAATTAAAAGTAAATATTTTTTATATTTACTAAACAATTCAATATGGATAACAGATAAAATTTAAAAAAGTTAATATATTATATATTTAAGATATCATCTTAAAAGCAATATAACAATTTAATATTAAAATCATATTAAATAAGATTTCTAAATTGGAATTATTTCGCTATTCACACAATAACCAGCAAAAAATCAACAGAATTTTGTTATGTATTATTAAACTTGTAAGTGACAAATAATTATTATATAAAATGTAAGGAACATATTTTTAAAATTCAACAAATTGTTTCAATGACTAGAGTGTGAAAAAATTGACTTCTCAATAATTTCATTCTTTCTTATTATTATTTTCTTCAGTTTAACTGTGAGGTATATGGAGTTGGCAAGAGTAAAACATTCCTTTTGAATAATAGTTACACTTAGGAATGTTTATCTCAATTATAACATTTGTTTAGCAATGTGTGCAAACTATGGCAGATCTAAAAACAAAATCAGTAAGATAATGTTTTGCTTACTGAAAATAATCATGAAGAATATCAAATCTGTTAATATATCATACTATACATATTTCATATTTGACCTTGTATATTATGTTGCTATCTTGTTAAATTAATAACTTCTTAAATCTTTCCTATAGTATCTTGTTTTTTCCATAAATAATTCAGAATTCTAGTAAACCTCCATTGCAGTCTCCAAATGCTACTTTGTCTAAAACTTTATTAACAAATTCTGAAGTATGACCAGCAATCTTTTCTGGAACTAAATAAAAAGAATTATTTTTTAAATTTTCATTTAAAATAAATGACATTTATTAATAATTAAAAACTAAATACTTTTGGCTTCATAAAATTTATCTAAATCTTCTTGTAGAAGTGCTGTCTGAGGAAATGTTATGGGATCAATTTTTTCTTTAATTATTTCTCTTAAATCTTCAAGCAAAGATATCAAACATTCTGTAATTTTATATAAAAATATATTTTGAAATTTCAGTTATAGTATTTCTTTTGATTAAAATCATAAAAAATTATTTTAAGAAATAAATTTTAAACGTCTAAGTATGAAAATGATATTAAGAGATATCAATGAATATGTTCAATATATGGATGATATCCAAATTATAAATGTTTTTAATATCATAAATTTTACAAAAAGCCTAATCTGATTAAAAAATTAAAAGAAATTCAGTTTTATTATTGAAATTTATAAACACTACCATAAGTATTCCTTAAATTATAAATATGTGGAGGTCACTTGGGAACTATTTTTTGAAGAGAAGTTGTTTCAATCTTCAACCTTTGCGCGGAATGATACAAAAAAAGGGTCCAAGTAGTTTGGAAGAGAAGGAGCGGGAGAATAGTTTTTTCTTTGTTTTAGCCAGAGGCGGTCGACCTCAAAACGCGTACGTTAAATAGTAATTGGCTATACTGGAAACTACTTCCCCGGGGAAGAGAAGGAGCGGGAGAATAGTTTTTTCTTTGTTTTAGCCAGAGGCGGTCGACCTCGAAACGCGTACGTTAAATAGTAATTGGCTATACTGGAAACTACTTTGCGGGTGGAGCTGTATATTTTTATTGTTTGTTATATTAAAGTTGTTTATTTATAAAAATGGAGTCAGTTGAGTCTTCAATATTTTTTATCAACCATAGAATGTAACTTACACAATAACTGGTGACCCGAACGGAACAGAAGAATAACCTTTCAGACTTCATCCTTATTCATCAAAGGCTACTGTCTACTTCCGCAACTATCCATCAACTGTGAAGAAACCAAGTGATTTTGTTGACTGAAGTAAGCGATTATTTTTTTGTTACACACGTGAAATAATGACTGACAACCAAACACCCCAGACTGGCAACATTGCATGAGTTGCAGTAAAAGCTCCTCCCTTCTGGCGAGCAAATCCAGAAATATGGTTCCACCAGATGGAGCCAATTTCAACTAGCCGGAATTAATGTGGAAATAATGAAATTCCACCATGTAGTTTCAGTGTTACAACCAGAGGAGCTGACGGTAGTAGGCAATATCCTCCTTAATCCACTGACCGAGAACCCATACGCCACCCTCCAGAACGTCTTTGCTCCCAATACGCAGATTCTGAAGAACAGCGTTTGAGAGACTTGATCTCCGGAATGCAGTTAGGCGATCGTAAGCCATCGCGTCTCCTTCTTGAGATGCACAGTGAAGCAGGGTCCCGGATAAGCAACGAGCTGTTAAAGTCTTTGTTTTTATGACGACTTCCGACTCACGTACAGCAAATCCTTGTCATTTCAAACGATAAACTGGACAAAGTGGCAGAAATGGTGGACGGGATCATGGCTGCAGCAAACAACAGTATTACAGTACACGAAGTAACAGCCAGAGACACGGACCTGCGAGCAACTCTAGCAGAAATTTCATCTTGCCTCGCACATCAACAGTATTACAGTACACGAAGTAACAGCCAGAGACACGGACCTGCGAGCAACTCTAGCGGAAATTTCATCTCACCTCGCACGTCTCGAAGCCCATTCTCGCTCTCGTTCCAGAGGATCGAACCAACACTACCACCCACGCAGTTCCTCCAGCCGCCAACGGGGAAATCTGGAACACTGCTGGTATCACCAACGTTTTAAACAGCAAGCTACCAAATGCACCAAACCTTGCTCTTTCCAACAGGAAAACTAGGAGAGCCGTCACTTGATATGTCGGGTGACGACGTGACCAAAATCTGCCATCTATACCTTTCCAATAAATCAACTTCGTCGAAATATCTGATTGATACAGGAGCAGACATTTCAGTGATTCCGCCCTCCGTCATGGAACAAGGTCGTTCTCCCGCCAAGCTTCAACTGTTTGCAGCAAACGGTACCTACTTTTGGTCAGCGGCTCCTCAAACTCGACTTGGGCCTACGCAATCAGTTTCACTGGCCCTTCATCATCGCCTCTGTCTCCCATCCTATCATCGGAGCTGATTTTTTACGCCATTTTGGACTGTTAGTGGATATTCGTCACGTATGTTTGGTGGATCCACTGACAAATCTACGCTCAAAAGGAACGGTCATTGCAAAGGAACTGGCAGGCATTAAATCTGTTAGCGGTGATACCCAATTTCATCGCCTTCTCGTCGAATTTCCTACACTTACGGAAGCAGTTTCAACTGTACGTCAAGTCAAACATAATATCCAACATTGTATAGAAACCAAGGGGCAGCCAGTTTTTGCAAGACCTCGACGCCTACCGCCAGATAAACTCAAAGCAGCTAAACGGGAATTTGAGTACCTCATTCAAATCAGTGTCTGCAGACTATCAAAAAGCTGCTGGGTGTCTCCACTTTATATGGTCACAAAAAGTAACGGTGACTGGAGACCTTGCGGTGATTACAGAAAACTAAACAGTATTACAAAACCAGACAGATACCCCATTCCCCATATTCTGGACTGCCTTCAAGTCCTAGACAGGAAAAAAATATTTTCAACGCTCGATTTAGAAAAAGCGTACCATCAAATTCCAGTACGAAAAGAAGACGTTCCAAAGACGGCCGTGATAACACCCTTTGGACTCTTCGAATTTTTATTCATGCCTTTTGGATTATCTAATGCAGCTGCCACATTCCAGAGATTTATCCACCATATTCTGGGAGATTTGGACTTTTGTGTACCTTATTTCGACGACGTGCTAATCGCTTCAGAATCCGAGACCCAACACCTTCAACATCTTAGGCAGGTATTCGAACGTTTCACTAGATACGGTGTCAAGCTAAATGCTTCTAAGTGTGTTTTATAGGCCAACCATCAGTCAAATTCCTTGGACACACGATAACTCCATCGGGAATTACACCCTTACCTGAAAAGGTTTCAGCCATTGTCGAATTTCCACGGCCGGAAACGGTCAGGGAACTTCACCGTTTTCTC
>AYEL01087491.1:0-17906 GCA_000484575.1 Olivierus martensii | reverse complement strand
GACATTGGAGACAAGGAATTAATTTGTCAGAGGAACTGTGCATTTTCCAAGATATACGGTTATTTTTGAAGTAAACCTTTATTAATGAATTGTACATTTTCATTTTTCAGCATTTATTCAGAAGGATATTTATAATAAATATAGCAATCTCACCTTTAGTAACAAACCATATATCTCAGAAAATCCACCATTTAAAATTAATTTGAATTATCAGACTAACAATGCAATTTACTTTCAACAGTAGCCATCTTGGCTTATCATGTGATGTGATAGCGTCATTGTCAGAAAGTGACAATGAATAAAATCCTTTTGTGTGTAACTCATATTATTTTGCCTAATTTTTGTGTTCATGAATTAGTGACATGTTTTTTCCTTTTCAAATGATAATTTACTTTGTATGATACATGTGCAATCTTTACGAAATAAAATGTTTAAGATCTTAACATGAAAACTCATGGTTTATTGTATTATTTTTACTGATTTCTTAGGATTGGAACCAATCTTCTATTTTCCTATAGATGCAATATACTTTTTACATGAACTTTTTACATGTATTCTTCGGGAATGTATCTATCGTGTAAAAACAGAATTAGGTGTATATCATATTTTTACAACAAAATCTTTTAGTTTTTGAATGAAATTTTTTCTTTCTGAAATAAAATAATTAAAAATATTTATTGTTAAAAGATAAATCAAACCCCCATGAACTGATAAAAATAATATCCAAAATGAAAATGTTAAGTAAAATTTTAAATAGTGAATATTAAAAATTTTACCCTGACATTCTTGTCTGGATGATATGCATAGCGATACAAGCATGGTAAAACAATTGGTCCTCTTTCAGGATCCATATTTGAGGGATCATCATACCAATTTCTTTTCGCATGACAGTACTTCACTGCTTCTTCATTACATGCTTTATAAAGAATGGGATCTAACCTAAAAAGCAAAAATAAATGAACTTAGGATATTTATTATTTTATTTACATAAAAGTTTAATATTGAAAACAAGTTGAATTTAATTATAATATATATATTAATTTTAAACAATGATGAGAAGGAAAAATAGTCTATTTTTATTGTGTGCAATGCTATTTTTAAAAGTAAACTTAATATATTCTTAACATTACAAATTATATAGTATTCCAATTAGTTTTAAAAGAGCAAAAAATATTGCATAAGAATGAATAGATTAATCATATAATATAAGTTTTTGGCCATTAGCCAACCTCACAGAACAAATTAATAACAAGCAACTAATATTTCAAGAATATGTTTACGTAATTACGTAAAGAATAAGCACTGAACAATCTCAGAGTTGGGTAACTGTGGGCTATGAGGTAAACATCAATTGTAATATATTTATTTCTGCACATTTGAATGCAGTAGAATTATAATGCAGTAGAAAGATATTTAGCTTATTGTTCATTATTAATGAAAAATTTGGTTTATGATTGCTGAATGCCTGACGATGGTTTAGTAAAACCGAAAACGTTAGCTAGTTTTTGAAAATAAAAAAAACTTTTTATACTGCGGTAATGCGTAAAACCGAAAACGTTAGCTAGTTTTTGAAAATAAAAAAACTTTTTATACTGCGGTAATGCGCTTTTGTGGTCATTTACGTTTTTGAATAACTGAATTTTGAAGCAGTTGTATGTGTTTGAACTTTTGTTTAATCAATAATCCTCTATTTTTCATCTGACAAGCCTTTATATTATCTTTCAGGCTAAAACAGAGTGAGAATGATGTTTAAAATGAACATCACATAGTTATACTTATTAGATGATAGAAAATGCCACATTCTCCTCCATTTCTTTCAAAGCAAATGGAGGAGTAGAATGTTTTTTGATCTGTTTTTTTTATCAGAAAAATCGCTTTCATTTCACATAGTAAATATGCAATATTGATTAATTGTTATGTAATTAAATTAATAAAAATTAACTATATTTGTGCATTTATTTTAATTTATAAACCATTTATTGTTGTTCTCTTATTTTAGTATATACACAATTAAAACCATGATTTGAAAGTAACTGGACTTCATGATCAGATAGTTGATGATTACAGGCTTGTAAATTACAATAAATGTATTGTTAGATACGCAAGTAGTTGTGCATGTGTTGTTAAAAGACAACAGTTTATGGAGAGTAGCTACTGTGCAAAATATTGTTGCGGACGTTCAGCTTCACTGTTTTTGCGGAGTTGGATCTCCTCTAGTCTTCTTAATATTAATTCAACGATAGGGATTTTGCTGCCCCTAGCAAAGTGCCGCCTGGGGCAGGTGCCCCTTTGCCCCCTACGCTACATCACTGTAGGACGAATTATTTTCTAATGTTTCTAATGAAAAAAAAATAGTTTCTATGGATGCATTTGAACTCTTTGCATACAAACAAAAACTAAAAAAATAACACAAGAAAAGTATATTTTTAAAATAATATTGATACACGAATATATTCTTTGTGTATCACAAAAGTGACTACACACATTAGCGAGATTGACAAGAATGTGTGCAGATAAATTGGCACAACCATTATTCTTGTCCCATGTGATGGTGAGAGGAATATGTTTGTGCAAAAATCAATCTTGCTTGAACATTAGTAGTCATTTTATGTCAAAGTAGTTTTTATTAATTATTAATGGAGTAGCTAATGTTATCGTGAATAATTTCATTACATAATTACATAATAATAATTAATAATTACATAATTATGGCGCCGTAAGGTTAAATTCGCCCTTAGGTATTTTTCAATTTTTATACGGTCCCTTCAGCCTGAAGATTGTTTATCCAGCCTACGGTAGAAAATAATTGCCCACCCCTGCATTAAACAGTCACATGGATATTACACACACCCTTGTCTCACCTCTTTCTCAATATTGTAAAACACTTTGACATGCCTTCATTTACTCTATATTTACATAACTGATAGCATATATTGCTCTCACTGCCCCAAGCAGTTGTTCATATTCACATCATATTCCCTCAGCACTTTCCTCAGATTACTTCTATTTGCTGTTTCATATGTCTTCTCAAGATCTACAAAAGCACAGAATACTTTCTTTCTCACATGAAGATACTTTTCCACAATCATTACTAATACTTATTTTGTAGTTCCATATACTATTCAATAATAACTTCAAATAATTAGAATGATCAATTAAACAAAAGTAAGACATAAAGATATTCATTAAGCTATTTATCTATTGATATGGGAATTAGATAAAAAGGAAAGAATATAGATATATCAAAGAAATAATAATAATTTAATTACACTGTTTAGTATATAATCATTTTACTTACATGTTCATAATACTTTTCTAAAGCAGTAACATTTAGTACTATTGGATTGTATCCAGAAAATTGAATCATTGCTTCCAACTAAAGCAATAATAAATTATTATATAAAAATTTATTATTTAAGTATATGTAATTAATTAATTTAAATCTATGTATAAAATTATATAATTAAAAATTTATCTAAGTAAGTAAGTAAATCAAAGTATTAGTATGTTTATCTTACAAGATTTTTAATATTAAATATCATAATTTGATTTAGTCAATTCATTATTCTTTTTTCTGGTATTGCAAATAAAAAATTAGCAGCATTTTATTTCTATGTGAAATTAATAAATATGCAAAAATGTAAAAATTCATTTCTTTTATGTTGCATGCACTTATGTATTGAAAATGAAATATAAAATTAGCAAAACACAAAAATAGTGAATAGTCTAATGATAATCATTTTATATTTATCATTAAATTTTTGTCCTAACAAATCAAATAAAATGAATCAGAAACTTGAATATAAAAAATTTATAAAACTTCTACATTAGTAAATAGGATTCATCTAAAATAAAACACAATCTTAAAATCATCATAAAAGTATAAAAACAGAAAGTTTTCTAAAATAAGTAATTAAACATCTAATATTAAAAAAAAATTCTTTTTAATAAATACAAGAAATTATTTAAGAAATGCATGCATGCTTAAATAATTTAAATGTTTGTTAAATGCTTTACTATAGTAAAGCAAATTATTTAACAAGTTCACCAAATATTGAAAAAATTTGAATTTATTAGAAGTTTAAAATTATCATTAACAGAAAAATATAGTATCAGTTGGTGCAGCCCAGAAAATTCTTAACAGATAATTATTACATGTAAAAATAAATAAATAAAATAATTTTCATAGTTTTGAATCAAACTTAACTAAACTGGGCAAACAAAAGAATTAAAGAACTAGTTATAAATGAAATATAAAATTAAATTAATCATATTATAATGACCAGGGCTGGGGTATTGGCAGTTTTAGGAGGTGTCAGTGTCAGCAAAAACTTTCTCATTGCTCATAATTTATTAGTTTTAAATTAAAAAAATATATTAAATAATTATTTTCTTTTTTTGGTGAATAAATAATTTTTTCAGTAATAAATAGTGAATAAAAATGTATTCTAAAAAATCATTTGTGTGTGTTTACTATCAGGGGAGTCAGAGTTGGCAAAAAAAAATGTAAGTGTCGGTGTTGGCACATTTTCCTGCCGACACCCCAGCCTGATAATGACAATAATAATTGTCATTATAGTAGGATCTTTATGATTTTATACACTATGTAGACTATATTGTATTTGCACAATATCTGTCTATTTATATCAGTTTTTCAATCTGGATTACTAAAAACATCATCAAGAAACAATAGAAATCTCTTGTTAAAAATAACAATATAAACTGATTTGAGTTTATGAGTATAATTCTAAAATAAACAACAATAATTCAAAAGTATATATTGGCATCTTTTTCATTTTCCATTGAAAAGGTTTCGAAAGTAAAATTTAAACTATGATCATCTTTGATCTATCTAATTTAGTTAAATATCAAAAGCAGGATGATTATATTATTTTTCAGTGAAAGAATTCTGATTCATGAATTTAATAATATAGATAGTACTCAACTTATGACAGAGTTGAATTTAAAACCCCAAGGTTGTAAGACAGTGTAATGAAAAGTCAGAAATGTCTAAAATTTATAGATTTTCCACAACCAATTTTCATTAGGACACTGTGTCATTGTAATAAACTTGACAAACACAAAGTTGCAGTAACCAGATACAAAACAATATGTGAATTGAATTAACTAATCACAGAATTTACGATTAATCCAGTGGTGGGATTCAGCTGGTTTGCACCAGTTTGGCAGAACCACTTCCTAAAATATTTTTAGTGTGGCAAACCAGTTGTTAAAATTGTACTTGTAATATTTATTTAGGCAATTTATTGCAAAAGTCTGCATTTATGTAAGACTGCCAACTTTTTTACAGTTCAATGCAGACTGGAACAAAATGAAAGAGAAAGATCGTGCAATAGAGGACTAACAAGTATGAGTGAGAACTCATCATTGTATGATTGAGATTGATTTGTAACCATTTATCAATCTAGCATTTGAAGTTTTCTGCTTAACTCATGGATACAAGTGATGAGCTCTAGGTACAAATGTCTTTGTTTCTAGATCTGGGAAATGCAGGGCAATTTATAAATATATTTCCAGGACAATTTTGCATATCAATATTAAAACATTGATTTCCATTGCTGGACAGTTCTAGAACAGGCTTTAATTAAGTGTAAAAATGAAGTGATTATAGACCCCCCAAGGTCTCGCACTTCATTTGCTGGACACAATGAGTCAAAATGCTGGACATACAGATCATTTGCTGGACAAATTATTTATTTTTCATCTTTTGATGTATAATATACATACGTTCATTCTTTCAAATTTGTATGTGCTTTATTTTATATCCATGTAGCTGATTTACATTTTGTTAGTGCACTATCACTAATCCGCACGTTTCTTTATCACTAATCAACATGCTTCTTTAGAAAATTTGTTAATCTTTTAAAAGCTTTTTTCCTTTTGTACTGCTAGTAGTGCTGACTGTGATAGAACTTTGTTTAAAAAAACATAAATTTTGGCATTAAAAAAATTTCCAAAATATTAAATAAAATCAAATTATTGAGTAGAATTCTAACATAAATTGATTAATAAGGAATGATTTTAAAAAATATAACAAATTCATCTAATAATCAAGGTCAGGAGTCGGGATGTTGGAGATTTTTCGGTGGAATCGGAGTTGGATTTTTTTTTTTAAAAGGTATAGTCTGAGTTGGATCATTTGCCATTCCATTCTCAACCCTGGGTTGCAGAATCAGAAGTTTTTGGGTAGAGTCAAAATCGGATTTTTAAACTGCCCAAATATGGGAGTCGGACCTTATAAATTTTAGGTAGAGTTGGATTTTTTTAAAAGGTGGTCGGAGTTGGATTTTTTTTTAAAAGGTATAGTCTGAGTTGGATCATTTGCCATTCCATTCTCAACCCTGGGTTGCAGAATCAGAAGTTTTTGGGTAGAGTCAAAATCGGATTTTTAAACTGCCCAAAGTTGGGAGTTGGACCTTATAAATTTTAGGTAGAGTTGGATTTTTTTTAAAAGGCGGAGTCGGAGTCAGATCATTCGCCATCCGACTCTGCAACCCTGCTAATAATAACAGATGGCCTTAATAAAGTATAATAAAAGTTTCAAGACACAGTTATCTCACTAGAGAAATTATAAATAAAAATAAACAGTAAGAACCCCAGATAGTTACCTCACCAGATGTTAGGAGCACAGTTATGCATGTCCATTGTTTAATGAAATTTACATAAAACTAGAATTCTAGCCTTTCATTGTTGAAGTGTTAATATTAGTAAAAGAATATATAGAGTTTCAAAATGTTATAAAAATTCCATTTTTTGTTTTATAACAAGATTAATCGAAAAAAAAATTTTGAACTCTTAATGAAAAATGTTCATCTTCAAAATGCTATATTGCACATATTAGTTCTTTTTCATAATTAAATGCATTTAAAACAAGCAGAATCATCACATACAGTAGTTTGTAAATAGTTATAAGTTCTAGAAAAAATATATTATTTTTATAGAACATGAAGAATGACTCACCTTGTTCCAGGAAATGTAATAGATGTACAGACAGGAGAATGGATTGGACGAATGAGTGGCGTTGGTGCAGGCTTAGATTCCTTTTATGAATATTTGCTTAAGGTAAGCATTCATGTTTTGTTTGAATTTGCATGAGTTTGTTTTTAAGCATATTTTTATTTAGACTACTATGATTTTTATAAGAAAGAGAATAATTATTTAATCAAAATTCTTTTTAGATGCTATTTAAGTTTTTTTTTAAAAACTTAAATAGGTTTTGAATGAAACTTAAATGATGTTTAGCTTTTTTTGGATTTAATAAGTGATATTTCTATTCCACTATATATATATAGAAGTCATCCTCACTAATGGACCATTATGTGCTACCTGAATTGTAAAGCTGTTGTTGATATGGTACTCATGGTAAAGTCCTTATTAACGAAGTTGTAATGTAGTAACTTGAAGAAAGAGACCTATTGAGATGGAGTTATATTTTTAAGAAGAACAGAGCAAATAAAATTCAAACAGCAGACAAGAAGAAGAGAGAGAGTACTTAAAAATACAGCATACAAGAGAATTGTTCTAGAAACAAGCTTTAATATGCATACAAGAGGCTAAAACTAAGAAGATAGTGATTATCATTCTATGCTAGAAGAATATATACAAACATCAAAAGCAGAACTTATACCAAGTGACCTGTCTCTTAACCTTTACCGTTCCTTTCGTTTAAAAAAAAAAATGCCCCATACCCTCCAAGAAATATGAAATATGATACTTAATATTCGATATTTTGCCATAACTTTTTACTTTTTAATTTTTTGGCACAAAAAAATTGGATTTTGTTGTCCATATACTGTGTCCTGATATCGGTTTTTAATTTTGGATTAAGGACCAAAAGAAAAAATATGAAAGTAATTAGGCCTATTTAGCATATGTAAACAACATAATTTTTCAAATTATTCATGATTTCAGCATCGGATAAAAAAAATGTTGATATATTTTACATTCCTCGGTGATATTCCACATCTAATAATACCAAATACTTCATAATTCTAAAAAATTTTTCCTCTACGGCATCTAATAGATACCAATACTTCATAATTCTAAAAAATTTTTCCAACTAACGAAGACAATTTATACTGTAATTTGATACTGTGGAGCGTAATCTGATACCGCATTGTAAACAAACAATCGTATTATCCCTCTCGCGGATGAAATACGGTATTCTACTACACAAATGTTTAAAGTAATTGTTTATTAGCCATTTTTCTTCCTATTTTCTTAAAATAATGTCGGATAAATACTTTTTATTTTATAGGAAGTATTAGTATGTATGAGAGTGTCGACTTTGTTGAAAATTTGGTTATTTTAATAAATATTGCTGTAATTTGTATATATAGCTATCAATATGAGAATGTCGACTTTGTTGAAAATGTTGTTATTTTAATAAATATGCTGTATCTTTACATTTGTTGAAAATTTATTTATTTTAATAAACATTGCTAATGTCTCATTCTGCCATCTGTATGCCAGATTTAGCACTGATTTTTGATAAATTTTCGCTCTTTATACGTTTTTTACTCAGATTTGTCTCAGTGTCTTTTAAAAATGGCAGATGGTGAATTATTTCTCTGTATTTCGTCATTCTGTCATTATTATACATTTTTTACTCAAAATTTGTCTCAGTGTTTTTTAAAAATGGTGATCTATGTTTTTTACTCAAGATTTGTCTCAGTGCCTTTTAAAAATGGCATATGTTAAATTTCTCTGTATTTCGTCATTCTAAGTCATTAATTTTTCAAAAAATAGTTTTTTTATAATAATAATAGCATTATCAAACAAAGGGGACAGATTGTCACGGTCTCCCCTTCGTCAAATAATGTAAACAGTCCATATGCCCTGATGTAGAGTTAAAATATAATAATAATAGCATTTTCAAACAAAGGGGATGGGTTGTCACGACTCTTCCTTTAGTCAACATAATGTAACTAGCCAATATCCTGAGGTCAGCAATTGACCTTGGATGGACGCTTTTTGACAATATTTATGCATCCCTGGTCTACTATTTTCTTGTTTTCACTGCAGATAACACAAAAATAATTGTATTGTTTAAATTTTTGTGTTATATATTTAAAATATAACCAATATACAAAATATAACTAATATAAACAAACAATCAGCTGATTTCGAAAAATCGTTAGATATTTCCCACCAGAATCTAGGACACCGACTTCCACATATCAGCTGATTTCGAAAAATCGTTAGATATTTCCCGCCAGAATCTAGGACACCGACTTCCACATGTTTAAATTTTTGTGTTATATTTAAAATATAACTAATGTAAATAAACAATCAGCTGATTTAGAAAATGTTAGATATTTCCTGCCATAATCTAGGACGCCGACTTTCGTTCCATCATCAAATATCTTAAATTTTCTACAACCTAGGTGTGAACAGGCTTAAAGAGACACATGATTAATCATTAACTCCACCTCTTCCACCCACTGGTTACAAATTAACCTTTAACGCTCCTCAAATTAAAAAAAAAAATGCCCCATACCCTCCAAGGAAATATGAAATATGATGCTCAATATTTGATAATTTGCCATAACTTTTTGCTTTTTAATTTTTTGGCACAAAAAATTATATTTTGTTGTCCATATACTCTGTCCTGATATCGTTTTTTTAATTTTAGTTATGTCAATATACTCTGTCCTGATATCGTTTTTTAATTTTAGTTATAGGATTTTACTTTTTAATTTTTTGGCACGAAAAAATTATATTTTGTTGCGGTCCTGATATCGTTTTTTAATTTTAGTTATAGGACCAAAAGAAAAAAATAAAAAAATATGAAAGAATTAGGCTTAATCAGCAAATGTAAATAATAGAAAAAAAATACGAAAGAATTAGGCCTAATTTGCATATGTAAACAACACATATTTTTCATCATAATTTCTGCATCGGATAAAAAAAATGTTGATATATTTACATTCCCAGTGATATTTCACATCTAACAATACCAAATACTTCATAATTCTAAAAAATTTTTCCAATAAACGAAGACAATTTATGATTGAAACTTGATCCCACAGACTGTAATTTGATACGCATCCTGACCTCGTTTAAACAAACAATCGTATTATCCCTCTCGCAGATGAAATACGGTATTCTACTACACAAATGTTTAAAATAATTGTTTATTAGCCATTTTTTTTCATTTTTTCTAAAAATAATGTGTGATAAATACTTTTTATTTTATAAGAAGTATTAGTACATATGAGAATGTCGACTTTGTTGAAAATTTTGTTATTTTAATAAATATTGCTGTAATTTGTACACGTAGCTATCATCCTGCCATCTGTATGCCAGATTTAGCACTGATTTTTGATAAATTATCGTTTTTATACGTTTTTTACTCAAGATTAGTCTCAGAGCCTTTTAAAAATGGCGGATGGTGAATTATTTCTCTGTATTTCGTCATTCTAAGTCATTAATTTTTCAAAAAATAGTTAAAATATAATAATAATAGCATTTTCAAACAAAGGGGAGGTCTTTTCACCGATCACCCCTTCTTCAAAAATGTATACAGTCCGATGGCCTTGAGGTCAACAATTGACCTTGGATGGACGTTGTTTGACAGTAAATATGCACCCCTGGTGTACTAGTTACTTGTTTCGACTGCAGATAACACAAAAATAATTGTATTGTTTAAATTTTTGTGTTACATTTAAAATATAACTAATATAAACAAACAATCAGCTGATTTCGAAAAACCGTTAGATATTTCCCGCCAGAATCTAGGACGCCGACTTCCGCGTCGATCGTCAAGTGTGGTATAGGTCGCTTTGTTTCGCTGATAAGTTAAAATTTATAAATTTTTAAATAAAACTAATTTATCGAATTTTATGTGTGAGAAAGCGCTAAAATCGTATTATTTATAAGGGGCCAAACTTTCCCAAATTTTAATTTACTGGATAAAGATATCTGTAAAAAAAAAGTAAGGATAAAATCTGAAGGATATGTGGAACATGATAGAGCAAGTCGGACAAATTCGGACAATCAATTCTTGAATTTTTGGGGGTCGAAAGATCACAATTATATTAATTAATTCGGATTGGGTTCGAATTAAAGGGGTAATTAAAAATTTATTAAAATCTTGATTTGGGTTCGAATTAAAGGGGTAATTAAAAATTTATAAAAATATCGACATAAAATCAAATTTTTGAAGGGTTAATTAAAAATTTATTAAAACATCAACATAAAATCAAATTTTTGAGAAAATATGACAGATATATGGGAAAATATGATAGAATTTGAGATTTTAACCATTTTTTCTCGATTTACGCAAAAATTACGAAGTTATTAAAAGTTTTAAATTTTGTCTTGGCTACCATTACGCAAAAATTACGAAGTTATTAAGTTTTAAATTTTGTCTTGGCTATCAAGTCATTGGAGCAGAAAATATGATAGAATTTGAGATTTTAACCATTTTTTCTCGATTTACGAATATATGATAGAATTTGAGATTTTAACCATTTTTTCTCGATTTACGCAAAATTAACTAGAATTTGAGATTTTAACCATTTTTTCTCGATTTACGCAAAAATTACGAAGTTATTAATTTTTAAATTTTGTCTCGGGAGACCAGTACTAGGAGTGCAAGATGCAGGGACGTAACTACGGGTGGATCCGGGTGGGCCATGGCCCATGCATTGAAAGTTCTGGCCCATGTGCTCGTCCACCCTGAATATATAACCGGAAACATAAAATTGAAAATCGCAAGAGTTCAATTCCACATAACCCAAAACACCTTGAGTTTTGTAAAAATGAAAATTTACAACCGAATACATTAAACACTTCATAATCCAAGACGTCTTGTATTCCGTAAAAATGAAAATAAAAAAGAACAAGTATAATTTAAGCCCACATAATTTCACGCTAATAGCGATAATAATCTTTATTTATATTTTACAAGCTGCGAAAAAACGGGTCCTTTGCATATTTTATGCAGTACTTAATTAATGCGATTAGCTGGAAAGAATAAATAAAGTTTCAAAATACTGGTAAATATAAGATATCAGCTCAATACAAAATTATGTGGTGATTTTTACTTAATGATGCAAAACAATTGATTACTTTGTCCAAATCGAGAGCTTTTGCGATTTTTCTCTTGATGAACATGATTGGTAAATTGCTTAATTGATCATCAACCATTCTGTTACAATAAAGCGCATACAGGAGAATATTCTTTCACATCGGTGTGGCCCACCCTTGGCCCATCCAAAATAAATAGCTGGTTACATCACTTGCAAGACGGAGCGCGTTTGTCTCGGGAGACCAGGCGGTGAAGTGTTAAAGGTTAATCCAGAGAGCTTTTAATACTGTATATACAGTATTGATGAACTTCGAGATGTAAGTCACTTTAGATGCCTCTGGCAGAATAACGAGGACAAATGCAGTACTAAAAGGAATATTTGTTTAGACGTTTCTATTGGTGGATGGAATCTTATCAGAGTTTGCCTATTCCATTAACATAGGGAAGATCTGTTTCATGAAATTTCTTGGCAGTCATCGAGGGGCATCTCTGCCCTTCGCTGACCGCCAAGTCTGAGATGGAGGGCATCTGATCGGGGTTTGATTGTAGTGTTTTTATAGCTAAATAATGAAATAATAGTAAAACTTTAAAATTTATAAATAATAAAAATTATAATAATAATTAAATGATACAAAAATATATGGAATTGTTGCAGACCATTTTTTTAAATAATTATTTAATATACAGGGTGTAAATTATCTCCTTCAAAAAATTACACTACGATGTAGACGAAATTCAGGCGATTAAAGAGATATAAGACACTTGGGGTCGCAAATCGGAAGCCTGGGTAGGGCGAAGGAGAAGAGCTGCAACGTCATTGCAGAAAAACTGTGCTGTTGATTGTTGATTAATTTAGTTTAACCAGTTCGACAAGTTACACTGTTCTTATGGATCAGTTAGCCGACATGTACATGTGTTTTGGCGAAGCTCGTGGTAATGCACTGGCAGCAAGACGACTCTACCAAGAGCGCTACCCTCAGTGAGTACTGCCTATTTACGAGACTTTTCACACTGTAGACAGTAACTTGCGTGAAATGGGAACTTTTCATGTATGGCAACACTCCAACTGAAACCCATGTAAATCATTTTCCAAAGTACCGGTACATTGGTAATGTTATTGTAACTTAACAGCGATTCAGACGAGAAGCTGTTGGCCCCGTGCCTCGTTTGAATGCTATGGTAGAAGACTCTGCATTACACATTGTCAATCAAGCAAAGTATGAGCCAAGTGTGAGCGAATACAGTCAATCAAGCAAAGCACAAGACAAGTGTGAGCGAACACAGTCGCCCACACTTGGCTCGTGCTACACAACGCCAAGCCATTCAGCTTAGTTTGAGGTTCAATTTACGACGTTACTTGAGATTTTGGACCCCAAGTGTCTTATATCATTTTAATCGCCTGAATTTCGTCTACGTTGATCCGAAGTGTTTATATCACTTTAATCGCCTGAATTTCGTCTACCTCATAGTGTAGTTTTTTTGAAGGAGATAATTTACACCCTGATAGTAGAGCAGTAGTCTTAACCTTGTTCTCTTCAAAGGGTTACTTTAGACATTTTTAGTTGGCTGGAAGGCCACATTTAAAATAAATGCATTACATTAAAAATTTTTATGTATGGTAAATTATGTGAAAGACTGATTATTTTAACTATTTACATATTAATTTTCTCAATGATATGCTACAATTCATGTTCAAAATTATAAAGCCATCTGTAAATGATAGAATTTTTTTCAATATAAACTTTCACTTCTAATTTACAAATTTATTATTCTTCACTGAATTTCAATGCAATTTATTAAAACACTTTAAATTTGATAATTTTCAAATATTTCATAAAGAATAGTTGTTTTTAATGTATCTTCTATATGCTCTTATAATTATAATAAATGCAATGCATGCAACAAAAAAGTTGTCACAGGCTACATGCAGCTTGCAGAACATGAGTTTGAAACCAGTGTAGTACAGTACAGGTAACCCTTGTATAAAATAGTTTCCTACAACACCAAACATTTTCATTAATTTTTGTAAATCCATACAACGGATACACAATACACACACAAAATGCAATCATTGGGAAATACTTTGTTAAAATTAATCATAAATGCAATTTTGCTTAGTTTGCCATGAGAGGGATGATAAGCAATCTATTTTCAATTTTGATTTGAAATTAAATTAATTGAATTAATTTTGAAATTGATTTAATTGTTGACCATTGATTATTGTGCATTTTGAGTTCCAAACATTTAGCTCTTGAATAAAAAATAAGTTTTTATTTTTTAATAGAGGAATATGAAATAGAAAAAGCTTTTGTATTCATAAATTTTTTTGGGATATATGTTAAGGAACTGTAACGATTTGGGGTTTCCCCCGCCTCGTTAGCTGATTCGTTTCCCCGATTTACCTCGCCACGTTGCTTCGGTTCAAGTCGAGCGGACATTTCTACCTCAAGCTCCGAATTACTCAAAAAATCAATTAGGCGTTGAAATACTTCCATTTTCAAATTTTCTTTATTTAAACGCAGATAGAAGTCTACAAAATAAAAATTAGTTCCTTCTTGGAACAAAATTCCACAAAAACTAAACACTAAATCCTTTTCAAGGAAAAAGGCCCACATACACAGCTTCAGACGAACTTACAGACTTCAAGAGTACACCAGAAAAAGAGACCTTTAGGGAATACGTTAGTTGTATTTAAGGAACATAATATTTGCATAAAAAAAACAACAAAGTTAAATAACCAATTATACATTTCTATTAAAATAAATTATGTAGTTAAATACAAGTAATTATTATTATTAACTTATCTAATATCATTAAATATTCAAACATTAAAAAAATAAAGTAAAATACGACGGCAACAGCTAGGCAACTCCTCCCAACATGGCGTCCACCATCAGGTAAGGCACTTCGACATTTTTCCCCTTTCAACTTTTTTTTTCCGTTCCTCACAGAACGATTGTTTGTAACAGGTTGTAGAGAGCTAGATTACAGATTTTGTAGAGAGAGCAGAAGATACACAAACTTTAAATGCAGAAAAAAGTTCAAAAAGTAAAGTTGATATTGTTAAAAACAAAAAGGTTCTCATTTTTAATGAACAGTGGTAAAGAAGATATAATTATTAAATGAGTTACATAGGCTATATACTTTTTTTTCTTTTTGTTTTATATACATATATTTATTTTTTTTTTGGGGTTTTGCATATATATTTTTTCTTTATGTTTCATGCTCTTAATCTTCTTAATAAAAATTAAGTTTCTTATGTGGAATTAAGAAAATTATTTGTCTTTAGTTAGTTCTGGATTGTAATCTCCTTTTTGTATTGGCTCCAGATCTCACATAACATAGTTTCATACAACATAGTGTTTTTGGAACCTATCTACTGTGTTATAGGAAGGTTACTTGTATAATTCAAGATAGGATTTTTTGGGAATTCCCTTATATTAGGCAAACTGTGATTAAACATACTATCATATTAAATAAATCCTCCCATACACATTATAAATCAAACTATAATGCATTATAATGAATATGTTACAGGTAAAGTCCGGACTTGGATAATGTTTCCAAAATATGTGGATAATGTTTAATAAGAAGTGGCTGTTTATTATTTTTCAGTGTTTATCCGGATAATACTGACATTATCCACCTGCTCTTGAATAATATCACATTCGAAGTTTGAAGAAATAATTGCACATGCACAATTTTTGTTTATTGGCCTCATGGCTGTGTATGTGTGTAGACAATTGAAATTAGGTGACAGGAGATACATATAGTAGATTCGAGAATTTAGGAAGGGAGGCAATACATATGGGCTGATGAAAAAAGTCGCCAAGAATTCTGGCCAAACATTAATGCTGATACATTGTTGAGAGGCAGGAGGAAGTCGTACTCAACGATTTTTCTCAGCTCATACATGGCTGTTGTGGATAAACAAGCATTGCTCACATATAAAACATGCCTCGTCTGTGAACAAAACTGTTCCTAGAAAATCAGCATCTTCCAGAGTCTTTCAATGTAGGGGAGATGAAGCAAAATTTGGCCTACACAGATTGGTTCAAGATAAACTTCTAAGGTGCAAAGCTCAAAATTTATGCCCTGGATAGAATACATTGTGAGGACAAAAAGTGCTTGTCTGGTCACTTTCTATCACCACTGAAGTTTAGCAGTAGAGTTTTTGATCACCCTGTATTATTATTTCTTATATATGGTAAATTTCACTGTCTTATTATTTTTGCATTTCAGTTCAGAAATTTTTATTTTATTGCAGTGTGTTGTAGCCGTTCATGCTTAGTTTTACAAATAGTCTTCAGTGTTATCCAGTTTTTATTGGTTAATGCCAGGATTATCTGTATAAGGATGAAAACCAGATAAATTACTTTTTATTTCTGTCTTTATTCACTGTACTTGAATAATGTCGACATATCCCAGTTAATTTTGACATTAACTGGATTTCGCACATTACCCACAACAAATATATTATAGATCAAACTATAAATTGAATCTATCAATTATTGGAATCTAAAAATTATTTCATAATATTAAATCAAATTTTCATTCCAATAATTTTTTCTAAAAAAATTAAATTATAAATTAAATAATTTTAATTTGCATTTATTATATTTATAACTTCTTTTAATTCAAGTAAACAGCTATTGTTTCACATATAAATGGAATATTAATTTATAAAATTATGTTAATCATTAACATAATTTTATAAATTAAAAAAAATTAAAATTTTTAATATTATTTCATTACATTTTTTTATCTTTGTGATATATGAAAACTTGTGAGAATAACCATATTTAATAAATTATTTAAGAACAAGGTCTAATTCTTCATTATATCATTATAATATGAGTATAGTTTAAATGCTCTTTGAATTAATGCAACAACAGTATCTTCTTTATACTTAATGGCATCTAAAAAATTATCATGTATATAAATAAAAGAGTCAGTCAATTTCCTATAACTTTCTGTAATAATCATTATATTCTCTATTGATCCATAAATTCAAGAAATTCACCTTATTAAATTAATCTGTTAATCAATAGGCTATTAATTAGAATAAGGTCTAGATGATTATTGTTAATACAAGGGTCATTCATGTCAAAACCAGAATTTAATTTTTTGACAAGTAGAGACCAAAATTATGACCAGTAAAGAACATTTATTTTTCAATGTAATCTTCATTTACATCACAGCAATTTTGCCATTGACATACCAATGAGTTAATACTGGCAGAATAGAAGAATTTTTCCTGATATCTGAATGATTATAATATATATTTTAAGCTCATCTTATGATTGGAAGTGCCTACTACCCAAATATTCCTTCAAGGAACCAAACATAAAAATCTGAAGGCATTAAATCAGGACTGTAGGGGAATGTGAAAGGACTTCCCAACCAAATATTTGCACTTTTTCCTTGGTTTACTGGTAAATATGTAGTTTTGCATTATCCTGCAGGAAAAGCACTTCTTTTGATTGTGGATAATTTTTTCAACATTTCAATACTTATAGATGTTTTTCCCACTATTTCACAGTTACTTGCTTATCACTCAAAATGAGGGCTGTCCAATCCATGGCCCAACATATAGCATTTGCATATTTATTTAAACTTTTTGCAAATTGATTTAAACCATTTGCAAATGCATTTAAAGTTTTTGCAAATCTATTTAAACTATATGCGAAACAGTCAATTAATGAAAAAACCAATGACTTTGTAATGCACAATTCTGTTCATCTGTTCCTTGACTGCAACTTTGTATGTAAAATTTAAACCTATTTTTATATATATATAATATTATATATATCAGATATAATACAATATATAATATACAATATATTATATT
>AYEL01087488.1:0-11103 GCA_000484575.1 Olivierus martensii | reverse complement strand
TATTTTGGTGTGTGGTACTCTCTAAAGCGCGTTCGCGAATGAGTATAAGATGAATCAGCTCTTTCCGACGCGATGCGCATTACGTTTTGTTCACAAGAACAACAAATACTCTGACAAAAATAATCGCACAATATGTATTTATTATTTATATTTTAGAAAATAAAAGGGAAGCGGCGCTTCCACAGCTTCCATGGACTGCACGCCACTGCAAGGCGCACATTGAGACAGGCACGCAGCGCAGGACAGAACTGCCTGGTAGGACCCTAGAAAATAAAAGGGAAGCGGCGCTTCCACAGCTTCCATGGACTGCACGCCACTGCAAGGCTCACATTGAGACACAGGCACGCAGCGCAGGACAGAACTGCCTGGTAGGACCCGTCCTTGACCTGACACAGCTCCACGCGCACATTGCCAAACAGTTCTTGCGGCTGAGTTCATTCTAGAAATATGAAAGAAGTTATTTAAGTTCAGAATCGGATTCCGAAGCAGATATTAGTATTTCTCTTTGGAGACTATTTAGTATTAAGATTTTCTTATTTATAAATTAAAGCCTTTCCACATGGCTTACATTTTTACAACTTTATTTGTTTAATTAAAACATGTCATAGAACCAGATACATGTCAGATAAATAAATATGTCCTAAAATGTGTATAGAAACAATTTAATTTAAGTGTTTTAACAACATATCGTATTGTACTATGTGACACGTGCACAGGAAACTGTGTCACCCACAATGTGTGGGACAGGCACATTCCTGCCCTGCCCTGCGCTGCGTCGCCTTGTCCCCTGCGTCTCAATGTGCGCCAGGCCTTATTCGAAATACAGTAATTTGTTTTTTAGTTGTTAAGGTAATTTATTTATAGCAGTATTGTCTTAGAATTAACTGTTTGTTATAATTTAAGGAAGTAGTAAAAATAATTAATGTTTATAACGCCCATTAACTTCTTTTTAGCATCATTTGGCCAATCAAATTAATTTTTCCTAAAAGGATAATTACTTTAATTTTTGTATTAATTTTCAATTATTTATCTTTCTTCAGTGGTATTTTAACTCATTAATATTTATTTTTAAAATTTATATTTAATGAGTTTATCATTTGCTACATTAGACTTATTAACTCTATGCATTCGTACAAAGTTAAGATGCTGTGTTATATTCATATAATAATACCCCGACTTACGCGAACTCGGAGTTACGCAGTTCTTGATTTTTCGTTTGGCAACACTTGCAACACTGCTGAACGCTATCTTGCTGTGATACGCAGAAGTGATGGGCGAAATGATTCTTTTCAATGAATCGATTCATTTGATTCAATTCATTTAAATGAATCGATTCATTTGATTCGATCATTTGATTCATTTGAATCGAATAATCGTTTGAATCAACTGAATCATTTGAATGGAAGAATCGTTTGAATCAAATGAATCATTTGAAACGAAGAATTGTTTGAATCAAATGTATCATTTGAATCGAAGAATCGTTTGAATCAAAGAATCGAATGAATCGAAGAATTGTTTGACTGGGTGAATCGTTTCTACTTGAAGGGGAGGGGTGTAGTAGTAGATTTGTGATGATAAATAATGTAGAGGAGGGTGGGTCATGCAAATTGTGACATCACATTAAACATTTAATAATATTTTTTTGAATAAAATGCAAAATGTTTAGGCTTAATTGTTCAAAAAATAAAGACTGTAGTGTAACCTATATGGAGATATGCTTGTTAGTAAAACGTAAGACATATATAATTTCTAGTTCTAATACTCTTATATACGGTACAGTTTTTTAATACTTTGTCTATTAAAATTATTAAAAAGTTTGGATATTAAGTAAAAATTATTTTCCATTTACAATTTATAAATACGCGTATACTTTTATTTAGATTTTTATTTTAAAGGATATGTTAAAATATTAGTCTTTTATATTATTTCGCTATATAATTTAAGGAGAGGGCACAGACAGTAGTTCCATACACTTGTATATAAATAAAAAAAAAAAAAAAATTCGCTATATCGGAAGTTGAAATGAATCAAAATGTGATCGATTTGTTTTCACCAAATGAATCATGATTCATTTGATTCACTTAGTGATTGAATCATTCTGATCGAATCACTCATTAACGACCCATCACTAATACGCAATGAACGCGTTTCGCGCGAACTCTTCGTGCACGATTACGATTCTTCGATCGACGGAAGTTAAGATTGTTTTGTAATATGTTTTCTAAACCCTTAAAATAAATGTCATCCAAACGAAGTAAATCTGATTCTCCTGCACCTAGTAAGAAAAAGATTACGATAGCTTTGGTATGTAAACTTAATATTATCAAGAATTTTGATAACAGAATGAAAATTTGTGAATTGGCAAAAAAGTTTGAGCTACCGGAATCCACAGTAAGAACAATCATAAAAAATAATGAAAGAATTCTCGATATGGTGAAAATGTCAATCCTTATGAAAATTTGTGAATTGGCAAAAAAGTTTGAGCTACCGGAATCCACAGTAAGAACAATCAAAAAATAATGAAAGAATTCTGGATATGGTGAAAATGTCAATCCTTGAACTCGAGCATAATTCGTAACCATCATGGTATTATTGCTGAGATGGAAAAAATGTTGAAGTTATGGTGTGATAATTAAGTAAAAGTGAATAATTTTTTATGTAACTCATATGATGTATTTTTCATCATATATTCAATATTTTTAACTCATATCATGTATTTTTTAATATTTTATATTAATATGTATAAAAACTGCAATTTTATTAAATATTTTTATTCTAAACTAGTATTTTTGTTAGTCCTTGGTTCCAATTAAACCAAATTTATATGTATTTATATGCAAAGTTGTAACCCGACTTAACGCGATTTTCGTCGGGATATATCGCGTAACTTAACGGTATTACTGTATTTAATTAAAAAATATGATTTAATTAATATTTGGATTTAGTAATTTTATTGTTTCAGTTTTAATTTATTTATTATTAAAAAATGCTGAAGTTATGGTGTGATAATTAAGTAAAAGTGAATAATTTTTTATGTAACTCATATGATGTATTTTTCATCATATATTCAATATTTTTAACTCATATCATGTATTTTTTAATATTTTATATTAATATGTATAAAAACTGCAATTTTATTAAATATTTTTATTCTAAACTAGTAATTTTGTATTAATATGTATAAAGAACTACAATTTTATTAAATATTTTTCTTCTAAACTAGTGCTTTTGTATTAATATGTATAAAGAACTGTAATTTTATTAAATATTTTTCTTCTAAACTAGTGTTTTTTCGAACTGCAATTTTATTAAATATTTTTCTTTTAAACTAGTGTTTTTGTTAGTCCTGGTTCCAATTAAACCAAATTTATATGTATTTATATGCAAAGTTGTACCCCGACTTAACGCGATTTTCGTCGATCCAATTTCTACATCAATTGTAGAAAATCTTACTTCACAGAAACTTGGTTTACAAAGGGACATATGAACAATTTATACGGAACGGTGCTTCATGTGAGACAAATATGTGGAGATTTGTTGCATTCTGCAATGGAAAATGCAGTTCATAGAATGCAGTTTTTGGAAAATGTGCCAGGGCATTATTTATATGAAATTTAACTTAATTTTGGATAAGAAATAAATTTTAAGCTTTATAATATTTTTAAAAGTGCGCATTTAAGTGTTAGATGCAATTATAAAAATGGTAGCAAATATTATGAGCTCAAATCAGACGTCATTTTACCGTAACTGGGGAAATAAAATTTGAAATAACTTCAAATTTTATTTTGCTGTTTACAAAAATTCCCTATTAAAAATATAAATATTCTCATTATATTCAAAGGAATTATATTCGCATTAAAAGGAATAACTTCTTTTAATCCTAGTAGTTGAATAATTACATTAAATAAATTATTATTCGAAAAAAATTATATCTCAGAATATTTTTATAACTTTGGAGATATAAAAAAATTATTTTATACCTCCAAAGTACATTTATTCAATGAAATAACGAATTACCGATATCTTTGCTCTTATACAAATTTTGAACTTCCTTCACTGAAACGAGTTTCAGAAGTGAAAAATTTCAGTTTAAGATATGGTATGATTGAAGCACCAGGGCCTTTCTTGTTGAGGCCTCCTGTGTAATGCGAATTCAATCATGAATTATTTCAAAGTTTCGATTACTACAGTCAAACCCTGATAAGATTGTGGCGTCCATTGTGGACGATTTTCGCGGCTAATCGGGATTGGCGGTTTATCGAAAATACATGTATTATAGAAATGAAAATGAACTCCAATTGTATTAAATTTAATAAAATATAGTACATTTTTAGCATTCTAACTTAACATTTCTAAAAACTGTATATTGTACAGTATAGTATACGTACCGTATACATACAGTACTAAATTGAAAACATGTCCATCTGCTGTCCTGATCCTCTATTTTGAGTTCTCTGTAAAACAGAATGTGAACAGTTTACTGTACAGTTTCTTTATTCGCTCGATACGCAATAAACGATGGAAACGATCTGGTTCTTAAAATCTTAAATTTTCTACAACCTAGGTGCAAACCAGGGTTAAAGATATATCTTATTAAAAGCTCTCTTGATATACCCCTCGATATAATACTAATGAATTTCGGGATGTAAGACACCTTAAATGCTCCTGGTGGATTAACGAGGACAAATACAATACCAAAAAGGAATATTTGTTTAGACGTTTCTATTAGCGGATAGTGGATAGCGTTTTATCGGGATTCGCCTATTCCATTAATATAGAGAAGATTTGTTCCTCCAAATTTCTTGGCGGTTAGCAAGGGTGACGGTATCGGGGGCATCTGATCGGGGTTTGTCGGCATTGTTAATACGATTACTGCATAACCATTGTCACCTAGCACATTGAATCTTTATAAACATGTTCAGTTTTGTACTAAATCCAAAAATTTTGTTAACAAAGATAATAAGATTATTGACCAAATTTGACTAATACTTGAGAGCAAATATCAGAGTTTTTGACTTCTAAGTTTAATTTTTCTGCTATCATAGGAAAGAGTAGATTTTTGAATTTATAGAAATAATGATTTTCCAGCTATGTGTCTTGAAGGTCTCCAAAATTAATCCACTTGGCATTGAATGAATGTTAAAATAGAATTAATCATTTTTAATCTATAGAACGATTATGGGTATTATCTGTAATCTGTTTTCATCAATGCTATAATTCTAATTCTCAATGACTAAGTTACTCAATCATAAATTTTATACCAAGTAATCATTAATTTCTCGCATATACTTAATAAAAAAATTTTATGTAAAAACATGTATGTATCTACAAATGAAAATACAACACATTCACAACACCCTGGGACAATAAAGTGTTTACGTTCGCAATAGTACTACCTGTAGTGAATAAATTAAACGATAGATAGAAAGTGAAAGTAAAACAGGGAAAATACAACACATTCACAACACCCTGGGACAATAAAGTGTTTACGTTCGCAATAGTACCACCTGTAGTGAATAAACTGAACGATAGATAGAAAGTAAAACAGTACGTAAATTAGCTTTTAGAAGCGGCGACTATCTTCAATGCGTTGAAAAATGATAAGGACAGAAAAGATCCAATGATAGAGTCGAATGCCTGCATTAAAAATGACCATGGAAGATCTAAGATTACGTGAATGGAACGATGTGAACCTAAAATAAGAATAAGAGCAGTGGAGGAATTTAAAATTTTTGGCCCTCGTAAAATATTCGTGCCATTAACACAAAAGAAAACCACAATTTTTTTCTGGATATTTTTATTAGATAATAATAAAGAACAAAATTGCATAATTTATAACACAATTGAAAATTATCAAAAAATATAGAGCCTATATATTTAAAATTCGTCTTTCTGGATTTTAAATTTGCAAAATCTCTAATCAGATCTTTTATTTCTATATTTTTGGCTACCACTACTATCGCCGCACTGCTCCGATTCAACGAATGTTTCACTCTTTTCATGTTGCATTTAATTTTTATTATATTATGTTGTTAATTTTAAAAAAGAGTAAAGAAAGCACAGACAAAAGGATTGTGCTCCATATAATTCTGGGTCCTCCATATAATTCTGGGTCGCCAGATGGGCGAGGCGAATGTGGGATCGGCGCATTATAACTCTGCCACTGAATAAAAGAACACCTATTACAAATCATATATTAAGCACAGCCGGGACACCACAGCCTATCCTCATGAGCATATGAACTACATTAAAAAATTCGAGATAAAACTGAGAAGTTTTTAAAAAATTTGAACAGAAAGAACAGTGACAGGAAAGTCTTAATAAACGGAACGTATTCGTTTCTGTAATTCCATTTTTTCATTGAACATCCAATAATCCGACAAACCCCGGAACTATATGTGTCGGATTAGGAGACTCTACTGTATAAGAATGTATGTCGTAATTGTATGAATCATATATATTAATAGTGAAACGTGGTTGGCTGGATAATCACTTTTACAGTCGAACCACTGTACCGATTCCTATAAATAGGTTATCGTTAGGAAAATCTAACCCTCGAATTTCTGCGACAACCAAAATTTTTATCGTTATTCATAATTTTAGGAAAATCTAACCCTCGAATTTCTGCGACAACCAAAATTTTTGTCGTTATTCATAATCTAAAAATTATGGAATAAAAATTAAAATTATAGTTTCTCTAAAAAGACAAAATCCGCTATAACTTAATAACGGCCTCCATTTAATGATCCTGGGTACGAGTATGTCTACAATCTGAATTTAATAAATAAGAATAAATACGAGTATTTCTGTAATCTGAATGTAATAAATAAGAATAAATACAATAATGTGTTAATAAAAATTCGTTGTTAAATCTAAATTATTATTTAAAATATTTAAGTAGGCCGCCAAATTTTAAAATATCAAAATTGTTTTTCGACAGAAAAAAAAGGTTGAGAACCGATGATCTATAGCAGTGCTGTCCAATTATAATGAACTGGAGGGCCATAGCCATGTTTACCAGAGATATGAAGACCGCAGTTACAAAAAAAGGGGGAAGGGCTTTGGTACTTGATACGCTATTGTCTCAACAAACGGAACGCATAAATATAACGCTTTTTGGAAACCAATTTTATTTCCAGATTAACAAACCTTATTATAAAATTATATTTACCAGATTTTGTTAACATGTTTATTGGATGCAAAGTTATAAAATATAAACAGTTAAAAAATATAAAAACAGTATGTATGTACCTATTTAATGTAATAAATGAGGGCGGGCAGCAGCATATACAAGGGCTGAATATTTACATCCATCCTGTTGTAGCTATCCACAGAATATGTAAAAGAGAAGAATCTTCAAGGCAGTTTCTGAATCGATTCTTAACTATCTTCTTGTTAGAAAATGCACTTTCATACAAATAAGTACTACCAAATGTTGGTATTACTTTCCGACCAAAATCTCAAAAGTTAGGAAAACGTTGGTTAAACAAAGCAGTTCAGCCATGTGATTTGTTATGAAAAAAGTCATTTTCCCACCGCTACTAATATATACCCATGTGATTTGTTATGAAAAAGTCATTTTCCCACTGCTCCTCATAGACTACTATTTTCATTTTCTATTTTATTCATTTCCCCACCGCTACTAACATACTCTATTTTCATTTTCTATTTTACGTCATTTTCCCACTGCTCCTCATATACTCTATTTTCATTTTCTATTTTATGCTTTTTCTCACTCATTTCACAAATGCAACGAACTCACGGTAAAATAAAATAAAATTGAATTAAAATAAAAATAAATTTAAATTAAGCAGTAAAATAAAATTAAAACAGAATCTCACAACAGCAGTCACACAATCACTGAAATGGTGAGTGTTAGAAACCAAAAAATGACTAAAATGCAATCGCAATTCAAAACTTTAAATTTAAATAGTAAAACTAAAATTGACGTGATTGAATGTCTTATAAAAATGTGATGTCATGGATAGCTAAAATTGATGTGTAATTGAGTCTTATAAAAGATGCGTCATTGATAGTGTTGATAATTAAAAATTACTAATAATTAAGAAAAATTAATTAATTGAGTTAATATAATTCAATTTTAGGTTTCTTTTTATTAATCTCTTAAAATAAGTAATAAATAAAAGTGAAAAAACATTAAAAAGTATTCTATATCACAAATCGTGAAAGCCTCGCGGGTTGCACAAAATGGATTGACTTTGGACAACCCTGATCTAGAGTGAAGCGAGCGAGGCAGTCTCCTAGAGCGAAAATTATTAGAGGGCGCAAATATGCAGCTATAATTTCCCACACAAGCTTAATTATATTTATCTCGACAATATTTCGTGCTTTAGAGTCCGTCTACAAAACATAATAGTGTATTTTTCAAACGGATAATACTTACCGAGTGAGAGAGAAATTAGTGCGAACTTATTATTTTTATTTTAATAATAATAAGTAATTTTGAAATAGGCTAATTTTTTAATAGTCAGTTTCCCATTACCTTGCAAAGGAAAATGAGCAGAAGAAAAGCAGTAGGTGATAGCAAGCGCCAATTTAATGAACTGTAGGTAAATGAGTTTTTATTTATTGCAGATCCTTTAGGAAAACCGTTATGCATTGTTTGTGAAAATATTCTTTCAGATATTACAAGACATGGTCTTAACAAATATTATAGAAAACATCAGATTGAATTAAAAGAAAAACTGAAGGTAGTTCCTTGGTCTAAGTTACAGAAAGAATGTGGTTAAGAAAAAGTAAGAAATAAAAAAATATATAAAATATATTTATGAAACGAAGTTATGAAAGTGTGGCAATGCTGGAGGCGTCTTTTGAAATTGCCTTTGTGTTATTTAAAAACAAAAGCCTGATGGAAAGTTGTTAAGCTCTGTATGTATTGAAATTGCCTTTGTGTTATTTAAAAACAAAAGCCTGATGGAAAGTTGTTAAGCTCTGTGGTGAATCGCGATTATACATTCGTGTATCGCACATTTTTTTTTTCATTTGGGTGTAAACCAGGTCTGTTCAACCCGCGGGCCACTGCTGTAATAGGTAATAAAATCACAATACAGAAAATAAGGTAATAGGAGAACTACAATGTTTAGAGAAAGAGGTCAGAGTTGAAGAGTCGACTTGCTGGCATCAGATGAAGATAACTATTAGAGACAGAAAGATAGGAGATGGGAGAGAATGTAGGAGAAAATGAGAAGTCGTGTTACTTCCTGTCGGTGGGATCCGACGAAGACGAAGGAGCGAAGATGGCATTCGTCCTAAGAAAAATACGGAGGAAAGAAAGAAAATAAAGAATAACCGATTCTGGGTTGTGTGAAAAACCTTTCTCTTCCAAGTTTCTCCACACAACCCAGAATCGAACAGTTCTCTCTCCTGTTCAAGTAGCCTATTAAAATTATAACTCTCTTCTTATTTTCTATATAGGTCATTTACTTCTACAGCTAATAATGTTACTTGTATTTATCCTTTTATTGCGTCGTATTTTTAGTTTCTTGCTATTTTAATAAATATGTTCATTTTGTTTATCACCTTGGTTTCCGAGTCAATTTTCATATATTTTTATTGCGTCGTATTTTTAGTTTCTTGCTATTTTAATAAATATGTTCATTTTGTTTATTACCTTGGTTTCCGAGTCAATTTTCATATATCATACATAGATCCCTGCTTCACTTACAACACTTATTCGAAAATACCGTATTATTTTGAACCATATTTTTTCAGCCATATGCTGCAGCATCCTCACACAGTATGCTCGATTTCAAGTCAAAATGCTAACATCTTTAATTAATTAATTAATTTTGCATATTAAATCTAGTACTAAAAATCGGATTTTTAAATTTAAAACAGTTTTTCGAATTTTATAAATTTATCCAAAAAAATCGGTTTTTAAAAACTGACAAACCCTAATGACTGATGATAATACAATTTACGAATAATTCTGGATCCTTTATTCAGAGACATTGCATCCAATACAATCGAAGATAAATACTCAAAAGTCTCTTGTATTCTAACGTTGAAATGTTTTTCTTCTTTGTTACACACAGAATTTTCAGGATCAGTTATTTTCTTTTTTCTTATTAATTTTTCTTTTCGATTTTTCTTCTTGATTTCTTTCTGAGAGCACACACAACCTTTCTTGACAGATCCTTTAAACCGACTATTTCGACTCTCTCCTCTCTCTCTTTAAACTATTTTTCTTCTATTTTGTTTTATTAAATCTAATATTTAGTTTACATCTTTACATTCTTGACGATACCTGAACGCAATTCGATCTAGCTTCGGTCGCCATTAGATCGCATGTTTCCTTCGTGATTTATGTCGTTATATACAAAAGTCCGAGTTTAAATGATACGCGTTAGTCGTTCGTTTATCCACTTTATAATTTAACACCGTTCTCTGAATGTTTATCTTTCTTTATATTTAAAATATAAGCGTCCTTTTTCTCTTTTCATTCAGAGAAGTTTCCACATCCAGCGACAAAGTCCATCCGTCAAGACTTTACACTTTGCCTTCTTTCCGATTTATCTGTTTACACAAATGAAAAAAACATGTGCGTTACACGATTGCATAATCGCTATTCTCCATATTACCACCGACTTTCCTAAATTTTCCTTAAATAAAAATAAAATGAAAATTTTATGAAGTACATAAAATGTCCCCATAACTTATATCTATATAACATTTATCGACTATGAAATAATAATAAATTTAACAAACATATTTATCCTCTTTATAAGTAATATTCTAATCATGTAGAAATCTCTCTCTTATCAAACGTTCTTAATACATCGGTGCAAATTCACTAACAAGGGGAGGTTCAGACATTCGGGTCATCGATTTGTTTGAAATTGCGCATACTTGTAGTAGTCCCTTAGGACAATATACTGTGTGAGTAATAAAGTGCACTATTCCAGAAAATCACACGAGAAGTTTCGTATTGAGTTCATATAATCTAAAATTCAATTGTATTTCGAATGTGTCAGTAGCACAGTGGTTGAAGGTTCGCTATTTTTTTTAATTGCATAATCGCTGGTTCAATTCTTAGCTTTGACAATTTTTTTTATTTATTTTATTATTATTATTTTTCTTTTA